>ML793837.1:21072-52984 GCA_009831015.1 Picea engelmannii
TCCAAAAACCCCTATCTGGGCTTTTACGGCACCTCAATCGGTCAAAAAATGAGAAAGATAGGCCTCCTGCCATCCTCTTCCTTCAAGCTTGCTGAAACTGGTTCGCCAAAACGCACCTCTGTGTGCTTGAACCAAGAACACACTCCAAATTCGTGTTTAAACCCAACACATGTGCGTAACCGAATAACTGTGCAAACTGTAGGATGGTTATGGGCGCGCCAGCCCCTAACCGCCTAACACCTGGGCACATGGTGGGTCATACGACCTCGCACATTTCCAAAAAAAAGGCTTTGTCCCATAGGCAAATAGAAATTCAACACGTGGCGGGTCGTTCAACTGTTTGAACCGCAAATCAAAACCCAAAACGCGCGCTCCGTGACAAGGTCACATGTCACGGGCTATGTGAGCAGAGGCTTTAATACATAAACTCCGCGCGCAATCAACGGAGACATGGTCGTATGGGAGTGTATATAGGACTGCGGGCTCCATTTGCAATCCAAACCCACGCGCACACTATATATTATGGTGGTGGTTACATGTTATATGGTGCGCGACCAAGGGCTGGGGCTGAGCCCCGGCCCGGTCGCGGCCCAAACCATACCCAAACTCAAATTGAAATACAAACGAAACCATTCATATGATAAGTAACGTACGGTGGCGCGTTGGCAAGTCGGAATTTGTGAAGGCTTTGGTAAAGGGGGAGGTCCATGGTTCGAATCTGGTGGACTACACAAAATTTTGAACAAAAAACCAATATACCAACAACCAATAAAGGGGTGCCACGTGGCATCCCATGACTGGGCCACGTGGCACCTTACCATTGAACAAAAAATATGCCACGTGTCACCTTCCAATTCGACCAACTGTCAGCCACATCAACTCTGCCACGTTAGCGTATGGATGTACGACCTTGCTATGTCAGCGTACGGATGTACGAACCTGCCACGTCAGCCTGTACGGACTGCCCAGTCAACGTCCTTTTTTTTGCCTGTTTTACGATTCAAACAGATTGCAATATCTCTCGCTCCCGACGTCTGTTTGAGACGAAATGAATTGCATTGGGTTCACAACGACGAGGTCTACGCTCATGTTCGTTTTGAGGAAATTCTGAGAACGTTTATTTTTGAGCTAAAATTTGACCCTTGGTCCAGATTTTGATCACACCTTCCCACTGAAAGGCTTTTGGACCCACAAAAGCTTATGATCATCTGTCTGAGATTCAATACACCTCTGATTTCAAGTTATATCAACTGATTCTACTTGAAAAGATTTTTCGACAATCACCTGGATACCTTGACATGCCTTGCACTGCAACTGACTATGTCCCTCAACCATTGTTCTCTGACTACTGCTGACCCACTGCTCTCTCTATGCTTGGAAGAATGCCAACCTTCCCACTGAGAATCAAGTCCCTCTTTCGAACTCTTTGACGTCAACATAATCAGCTCTCCAATGGCTGCAAAAACTTCATGCGACATCTTGTCACAAGCCAAGAAAACCATCAATCTTGAAAACAAATTATACAAGACTGAAAAATGATGCCAACAAAGTTTTTTTTTTTTTTTCTCTCCAAACAACTGTCGCATATCGTACTTCATCAAAGCACATGGTGTTTTCTTGCATCATGGTGTACTCAAAATCAACTTTCAAGTCAATAAACACCATCGACTAAACACAAGTCGAAAAACATGATCGACACAACATAGTCATCAGACAACATCGACACAAGTCGAAACTCATTCGGAACATATCGACCTTCCCAAAATGACAAGTTGACAAACATGATACACAATCATGTTACAATCATGAATCATTCATGATGAACCATCACCAAGTTCACTGCTTACACATACATAAAAACAAATGCATGTGCATGACTCTTCAACTCTCCTTTCAGTACAAACATAAGTACATAACCCAAAACATGTGGGTACATAAGAGTTGAACATGAAAAAAATACATGGCTATAACAAGTGAACATCATATCCATCTTTTACATCCCCCTGGCGAATTTGTGCAACAAACAAAATTGCCTTCAAATGAATTGCATTCACATGCAACTTGCATCATGCAAGTTGTGATAAACTTCTGCAAGTTATCATGCTTCCCATAAATGCACACATAACGCTGAAAAGTGCATTTACAACAGAAAATGCAAGCCTTACTTGCTCAAGAAATCCAGCCATTTATTACCAAGCCAACTCAACGATGACTTTTTATGCTAAACATCGTCCTCTTGTGAATCATCTTCACTCACATCAATGATGGAATCTCCTCTTCCATTCTTGCCAATCTCTTTATCCATCTGCTTCTTAGGCTGTGGACGAATAGTTGGATGCAATGTCCAACATTGATCAATGAGATGACCCCGCTTCTGACAATGAGTGCAAATCTTTTGCATCCTCTTTTCACGCTGTCTTTGATTGTAAAGTTTCCTGAAAGCGGTTAATCTTTTCCAACATTTCGAAACATGATGGTTATATAAACCACAATATGTACATGGATTCTTTCTTCCATTTTTACATACAAATTTATCATGCTTAACATAATCAAAAGCAACTGAATGATAAGCTGAATTATACCTTGAACATTCACCTTTATCGCCTCTTTGAGGAGGTGAATATAAAGAGTTACAAGCTCTCCTTTGAAGACCATCAACAGTGTTCTTGTCCTCATCGCTATCACAACTTTTTCGTTTCACACATTCGCATTCATATTGAACACGAGCCTTGCATGCTGGAGGGATTGAACTTTCAACAAAAGTTCTTGAACTTTCACCTTTAAAGCCTTCTTGAGGAGGTGAACTCGAAACAAAATTTGTTCTTGGAACTTTTTCCCTTGTCTCTTCGACTTTGGAATTTGCTCCATCTCTTCGTTCATATCCAATACCACAATACTTGGGTCTTTCTTCAACAAC
Source organism: Picea engelmannii (assembly GCA_009831015.1). Classification (NCBI taxonomy): domain Eukaryota; kingdom Viridiplantae; phylum Streptophyta; class Pinopsida; order Pinales; family Pinaceae; genus Picea; species Picea engelmannii. The sequence goes on from ML793837.1 coordinate 23,990, forward strand.
AATAGGCTCAACAATGCCTTGTGCATGCTTGCCCAAACCTTTACCTTCATAGCCCATTTTTAACAATAACTTGGACCCTATGCCTCTTGTGTGATTTTCAAAAACACCAAAACATTCATCTTGAGAGGAATTAGAAGATAAACTAACATTGCATACCTTATGTTCATGCATGTACTTGGTAAGGGTTTCCTTTGTCTCATGGAGTTGAATCTCCATCTCATGCAACCTTTCAAGAAGTTGGTCTTTCTCCTTCTTCATGACCTTCAACTTCTCTTCAAAGGCAATGCTCTCCTTATCTTCACACATCTCTTTCATCAAATATCTCATGGTTAGAATCTCCTTCAACATCTCTTTGTCAAAGAACTTGGATTTGGAAGATGTATGAGAACTACCAATGTTTGAAGCTTCCTCCATCCTTGCAAGATATCAAACTTCAACACAAAACTTGCACAAAACCAACAGCTAAATCTCAAGCTATCAATGGAAAATACATGAGCAAAACAAACTATGCTCTGATACCACCTGCACCTTACCATTTTCCCAATGGAAAATACATCCGTATGATGACGTGGCAGAGTTGATGTGGCTGACAGTTGGTCGAATTGGAAGGTGACACATGGAATATTTTTTGTTCAATGGTAAGGTGCCACGTGGCCCAGTCATGGGCTGCCACGTGGCACCCCTTTATTGGCTGTTGGTCTATTGGTTTGTTGTTCAAAATTTTGTGTAGTCCACCGGATTCGAATCGTGGACCTCCCCCTTTACCAAAGCCTTCGCAAATTCCGACTTGCCAACGCGCCACCGTACGTTACTTATCATATGAATGGTTTCGTTTGTATTTCAATTCGAGTTTGGGTATGGTTTGGGCTGCGATTGAGCTAGGGCTGAGCCGGGGCGAAGGATTTGGTAAAGGGGGAGGTCCATGGTTTGAATCCAGTGGACTACACAAAATTTTGAACAACAAACCAATAGACCAACAACCAATAAAGGGGTGCCACGTGGCAGCCCATGACTGGGCCACGTGGCACCTTACCATTGAACAAAAAATATGCCATGTGTCACCTTCCAATTCGACCAACTGTCAGCCACATCAACTCTGCCACATCAGCGTATGGATGTACGACCCTGCTATGTCAGCGTACAGATGTACGACCCTACCACGTCATCCTGTATGGACTGCCCAGTCAACGTCCTTTTTTTTGCCTGTTTGACGATTCGAACAGATTGCAATATCTCTCGCTCCCGATGTCCGTTTGAGATGAAACGAATTGTGTTGGGTTCGCAACGACGAGGCCTACGCTCACATTTGTTTTGAGGCAATTACGAGAACGTTGATTTTTGAGCTAAAATTTGACCCCTGGTCCAGATTTTGATCAGCGACGGAAGTCACTCCTAGATTGAAGCAGGAGCAGAGCCCGACGCCCATCAGTTTATGTCACGATTATGTATGAAAGGGGTGATCGAATGGAAGTAAACTCGGACGATACTATTTCAACTCCGAAACTAGGCCATGCATGCATGGGTGAGTGAGGTCTTAGACATACTCCAGACATTGAGTTGTAGTAAGGGTGAGTAGGGGGAAGAATTGTATCAGAGAAATGCAAAGGTCTGTTGTCAACATCAGGTTTCTAGCAGACTGTAGGAGAAAACATTTGAACGCGTGATCTTCTTACATTCAAACGCAGAAAACCAAAGAATACAATAGTGCCACAATAAACCCTTTATCATAACACAACTGCAATAATTCGTGCGAATCAGTCGATCACGAACTCTCTCGGTATGGGATGAAAACTAGATGGAATAGGGAAACTATTTTTCATTAAACAAGAAATCTTACATATAGATGCATAACCAGAGAACTAGAGCGTCTGTTAAAACATTACAATCGGGAGCTTTGCTCTACCATCGATAGATTACAAAATACAAAGACTGAGTCTATATACTCAGCAAAATTCGCCTATCAGAGGCATGTTTAGTCATGGCGTGGTGTCCCCTCAACCGAATTTGGATGGGTAACTTTCATCAGACACCGCCTTAACTGCGCATGGCTCCTTCAGGGGAGATAGCAGCAACATTAAAGGCCAACATGGCATGCGTAGACTTTCTCTGGTCAGATGAGGACCGAACATGACCTTTTGGAGAAAATCATTGCACAGGACCGTCTCAGGCAGACTATTTGTCGGAACCTCCATACCTCACATTCAATAAGTGAGCTGAGGTTTCAAATACCTCTGTTCACCTTAATTTAATTCTTCAGCGAGGACCAGGATCGAAGTTGCATCAGATGGCGCATGGAGATCACGATGATCCTTTCCACGACTAGCCCCAACGCCTTTGGCTCCTTTTGCACAGTTCTTTTCTTTCCTAGGTGGCCACGGGTTGTGACCCTGTGCTTACTCGCAAAGGAGATTTCAGCGTTGATGAATAGGAAGGGGCTGATCCCCGTCCCTCGAAACCGCGATGAGCGAAACGTCAAGATGGCTTGAGTTGGCGTCGCACGTCCCCCTAGATCTGATGGCTCTGAACTCACCCGATGATGCTGTGAGCCCGATTTCAGGCGCTATCGGCACTTCGGGGTTCGGGGCTTCGAGATGTATAATGATAGAAAACCTTCACCCTTTGAACTCGCGACTACCGAAAAGATGACGTGACCAGATCTCGCACCATGTGTCCTTTGGATGAACGACTTCCATCCATGCCTGCACATGATGTGGGCGCTATACATTGTGCTATCCCCGGCGCATCTTCTCTATCTGTGACTTCCAACCAACTGTTGATCTACTCATATGGATGGATCAGGACCGCTGACACTATAATTTTTCCCACTCGCTTGATTTTAAGTCCGAACATGACTTCTTCTATGCGCTGTGCTTGGGCGCTCCTCGTGCAACCTGCAGACTTGAATACTCTTGAGCCCAAGACAAGAATTGTCGCTAACAGTATGAAAAAATCATTACAACCAGTTATCAAAACATGACTCTTTCTCAAAAACCCTCTTCTCTCGTCTCTCTCGACTCTCTAAACTCCGGCTCTCTATTACTCGGCCTCTTCATCTCTCAGTCTCCCTTCTATGAGACCTAAATATCTATATTTATACGCTTCTGGATCATCAACCATTAAAATGTATTACAAAAAACCTAACCCTAACTTCGTTAGGTCTTCCATGCATGTGTGTGTGCTGCTCTTCCTTCCAGCTGTCGCTTTCCTCATGCATTCCTTCCTTCACAAAATAGCCTTTATTTTCAATTTGGCCTACTTCGAGCAACCCCCCAACACTGAAATGTGGCTTGTGCTGAGCCACCTAATCCCTGTGTGCTTCTTCGATCTCCCTGGTGATTGCTTGGAACTTTTCCATGAGCTATGTTGCTTGTGTTTGGGCCTGTGCAGTCTTCTCCTGAAGTCCGTCCAATATCTGTACTACAATCCCGTCGCTGACCATCCTTGAACATTCTTCTTGGGTTTGTGCCATATATGTTTTGGCTTCCTCTACCTGTGCGATGACCTCTGCTGCTCGTTCCTGGAGCGATTCCATTTGATCCTGGTGCTCCTTTTTCTGCATCTGTGCAGTTATGAGTTTTGCCTGCAATTTCTTCATGTCTTGCATCCCTTTGACATGCTTTGTGATCAACATTGTATTCTGCCTCTTCTTGAGGTCTTGAATAGTTGCACTTATCCTTTCTCCTTCCTGGTCCCACTGTTGGACCTGTTGATCCTCTTCCATCTTCGTCCAGAGCTGCGTTGCTTTCTCGAACAAGTCGTTTGCCTTGTGTACTTGTCGTTCTATCTCTTGTATCTGTGTTGTTTCCAAATGTTTCCTTTGCTCCCTCACCTCCGGTGGAGTGGTAGGTGTGAGATGCTCCTGAAGATTCTCGATCTCCTGTTGGTATTGATCGATTTTCTGCACAATATGATCAATCTTCTCTGTCGTTGTGAGCTGGGACGTCTGTGCATTCTTTGGGATCTTCTCATAGGCTATGACCACTTTCTACTCCAATCCCTTCATGCATTCCTTCTCATACTTGGTCTCGAGATTGGCCTGTGCAAGTACCAATTCCAACCCGTCCTGCTCATTCTTTGCCTGTTGCAATTCCACAGTGTCTATGAGTGCGCGAGACTGTACCTCTTGTGTAACACTGACTTGCAGTTTATACAAGGCCTTGGTTGGTATCTGCGGAAATACCACCTGCAATTGAGACAAGTCTTTTAGGGGTGTCTTCCCCATGATTTCGTCCATGCGCAACATGCTGGGTGTGACGTGAAATGTTGAGCTTGGTTGTGCTATTGTCTGGATTGTATCCTGCTCGCTTTCTCCAAGTTCACCTCCTATCTGTGATGCTGACGAGCTTGTTTCTACGATGTTGTCGCCTGCCTACTCTTCCCCGATATTCCTGAGGAGCTATCGCATGTATGCCATCTCTTCTTCAATTTTTTCCCTTTGGCGCACAACATTCTCAAAATCCTCAAATGTACGATCCTGGACCACTTGGGTCACCATTTATGCATCATCCTTCGTGATCGTGTACTTTGGAGGCATTTTATGTGCCTTCGTCTTCTTGCGCGTACCCCCCGTCTGGGTGGTTGGCTACTTAGTCTGGCCTGGCTCTTCTGGAGTAACACTTGATGTATTTCCTTGTGCTACCTCAACCTATTTCTGTTGTACCTATGCCGCCTGTGTGTTTTTCGTCTTCCTTGTCTAGACTCCTGTCTTGGATGTCCCCCCTTTCTTCTATTGTGGCTTGTTCTGACCTGTCTTTGGTTTTTTGGGAACTGTTACCTCTTGTGGTTGTGTCTGTTCTTGCCCTACCTCCTCAGCATGTGTATGTTCCTGTCTTACGTCCTCCTCCTCTATCTCTACGGGTATTTCCCAAGTGAGGACTGGAATCCTCCATTTGTCTTCCCAATACTTAATGACCATTTGTATGTACCCCTCCATGATGCAGTAACACAATTGTATCCATTGCTTATCGGGGTCCTTCCATGCCTGGATCCACATCACATGTCTAGTGGCTTTAAAGTTGGCTATGCCATGATAGTGTGCAACAACTTCCAGTGTTATCCTCCAAGTGTTGGCGATGGTGTCCTGTAGGTTGCGGAGATATCCTTCGAATATAGTTGCATTAAATCTCCTACTCTTGGCGTCCGAAGTGACTCCCAACGATAAGTACCGCACTCCATGGCAGGGTTTGGGTCTTGTGGAAAAAAATGCATAGTTCTACTCCTTCCATCCCATAATGGCTATCAAGATGAGTAGACATGAATAATGAAACTTTGTCCCCAGATCTTGTGCATCCTTGTAGTCGTCTAAGAACAGGTTCAACAAGTAAGGGGCCCAACTGAGTGTGGTGCCCTTGAAACACTATGTTGTTGCTGTGACAACCCCGATCATGACTTCCTCCTTGCGAAATTTTCTGAGCAACTTGCATGCCATAATTTTTGTGGCCATTCTTTACGCTATGTCACTAATTCTCTTGACAATGATTCCGCGCGACCCCCTTTCAGTGCCATATTTCTTCTTCATCTCCTCGTCCAAATCATCCTCCTTTGTTTTATCCTTGAGGAACTGTGCGGGATCCATGCCCCTTGATGGAAACCCTGTGATGTGTGTAATGAGCTCTACGTCTATTGAGATGAGTTGTTCCAACCATAGATATCCGCCATGTGTGACCACCATCAACTACTTGATGCAACTGTTTTTATACTGACCTCTCCCAAAGTGTGGTAGGTCCAACAGACCTAGAATCCTAGTTTTGGCCAGTCCTGGTGCCCATTGGAATAATTGATGAATTGGTTCCCTAAAGGGCCCTATACCCACAGTCTATAGGTAGACCTTCGTAGAAAACTCTAGGAACTTGTCCATTTCTATTACATCATGGTATGAGTACCTCGATTTCTCTACATAACCTAACAAATCGGCTGGTACATGTACCCCTTCCGGTATGCGTGGAAAAAAAATTGTTGCAACAGGTTGTCTGCGTGGTGACCTAGGTACTATTTTCTTGTCCTTTCGTGGCGGTGGATGAATCGAGGTTCCAACCTCCATTGTTCATTCTTCGACACACTGCTTTGGTCATCCAGTGATATCTTCCATTACTCCCTCTTATGGTTGTCCCGATATAGTTGTCTGTGATTCTTCTGGCACAATTGTTTCTTTTTGGTTTGGAGCCATCCCATTGACTCTCAGGGCTTCTATAGGGTTTTCTAGTTTCCCTAGGTTGTCTGCATCTTCATTCTGTCGGCTCATCCCCTCTTATGGCCTATCTATGTCCATGCCCACAAGTGATGTCTGTTGGGTTTCTTCCTCAATACGTGTGGGGCTTCCTAATGTAGTATCCAACGATGGGATTTCATCCACCTTGACGACTTCTGGCGGCTGATATGGTTGATGTTCGCTTCCCTGTGATTGTGATTGTGCTCTGGTCCTACCTCGGGGTTTTGTGGCAGTCTGGCTCATTTCTCCTTATTTAGGTGGTGCCATGGTGGTAAACAATTTCCTTTCTCCAAGCTCAGTAGCCTTTGTAACCTCTGCAAACTTCACTCTCTTCTTCGTATTCTCTATCGCTCTGTGCCTTTTACAATTTCGCAATAACCTTTCTGTTCCTGCATCCTTTCTTTGTATTGGTGTCGTGTGAATATTTTCGAAGACGTTACCATGATTATGCCTTAATTGAACCGCCAGTTCCTTCTTACTTTCCATTAATTTCCCTCACCATCTCCAGTTGGTGCGATTAATGCGACGTCTTGTCAATCGTTTCTGACATTCAATTCTGCTAGTCGCCGTCACTTGGTGCTTCTTTTTCTGTATCCGCTTTTCCTGCTTATTTTTGTTTTGAACTAACCATTGGCCTTGTATTCATCGGGATCAAGTGTGCATGCTCATTTGAATTCTGGCAAATCCTCCTTCTAGTTTCGGTGCGCTATGCCTTTGTTGTTCCCTTTTGATATCCTGTACTATATCTTTTTTTTTTTTTTAGACTGCGTGGTGTCTTTCAAGTTGCGGGTGGTCGATTGTCCTTGTACAACTTTAGTCAGCTCCCATTGATCATCCCTCTGAGTTCCACGCCTCCTAAGTCCTTCAACTGTACAAATCCCTCATATGTGACAGTTTTTACTTCATATGGTCCTAACTAGTGCATTCTGAGTTTTCCCAGATGTTGAATAAATTTATTGTCATACATCAACACTAAGTCTCCTTCCTTGAAAGTTTTCCTCTTGATATGTTTATCGTGTGAATATTTTTCCATTGCTTTTTGAACTTCTTGGTGGAAACCTAATAGGATCCTATATTCCTCCATGATCATCATTTGATTCAGCCTATCCTGCACTGCGCCACGTTCTTTCATGTTCGTAATTGCTGCTACGCGCAGACTAGGTACCAAAAATTCTAATGGCACCACTTCTTATTTTCCATATACCAATATGAATGGCATGTGTCCTATCAAATTCTTTCATGTGGTCCTATATGTCCACAATACTGTTGGTATTTTTAGGCCCCAATCGTCCCTATTAACATTACAAATATTCGTTAGCGTATTTTCAAGGATTTTGTTAAATGCTTATACTGTTCCATTTTTCTGTGGGTGATATGGTGTACTCTTTTGATGATGAACTTCAAATTCCTCAGTCATCGCCTTGATGGTATTGTTAATGAAGTGAGTGCCTTGGTCACTCATCCAAATTCTTGGGCAACCAAAGCTAGTGATCACTTGTTCAAATATGAAGTGTGATGTTGTTTCTACACGCTACAATATTTGACTGGTGCTGCTTTCGCCCATCTTGTCAGGTATTCTATCATGGTGATAATGTACCTTGCTCTTGTCCTCTTGGTTGGTGGGTTAATTAGTCCCACAAAATCTATTGGCCATTTGTCGAATGCCTGCAATGTTACCTTTGGTCACAATGACATCTCGTCACTTCTATTAGGTTTACCAACCCTCTGACATACATCACTTCTTTGGTAGTAATATTTCGAGTCTCTGTGAATGGTCGACCACCATAGTCTTGCACGCAATACCTTCTGCGCGGTAGCTTTGCCTACGTAGTGTCCTCCTGCTATTCCTTCATGGGATTCTGCTAAAATCCTTGGTCTTTCATGTTCTAGCACATATCTTCTCAGATGATATCTATACCCATTTTATATCAGTGTCCTGCAATCAACTGATAGTATGCAGCCCAGACTACTAGGTTTTTCTTCTACGCGGTGTTGTATTTCTGCGGCGCAGTACCTGTACTCAAGCGCAGTACCTGTACTCAAGTACTGGATGATTTCTGTGAAGTATTCATCAGGGATCTAGACTGAAAATAACTGTGCGTATGGAAAGTTGTCCTCTAAATTTGTAGGTTCCTCTCCGTTCGTGACCCTTGATAGGTGGTCAACTCTCGCGTTTAGCTTCCCTGACTTGACTATTACTTCAAAATCAAATTCTTGAAACAACAGTAGCCATTGAAAGATTCCCCCAAAAATAAAGGCTTGTTGACTATGTACTTAAGGGATGAATGATCTGTTAACATATTAAAATGTTTTCCTAGTAAGTAATGCATGAAATTCTATAGCGCGTAGACCATAGCTAGGTCTTCCCTCTCTTTAGTGTTATAGTTCTACTCTGATTCTGACAAATTTATGCTTGCAAATGCTATTGGATGATCCAATTCTCCTGCTCTTGGTTGCGCCAGAATAGATTCAAGTGCTATGGCCGATGCATCTAAATGTATGTGGAATTTCTTCTCCCAGTCTGGGAATACTAATATTGGTGTTGTTACCATCTTTTCTTTCAACATATCCAGACCGTGTTGACAATCCTCATTTCATTGGAACTTTGTGTCTTTCCTTAACAATTTCTCCATTGACGTGGTGATCTGCGTGTACCCTTTTATAAAGTTTCTATAGTATCCTGTGTGTCCCAATGTCTCTCTTAGTTGACAATCTGTTTTTGGTGGCGGAAAGTTAACGATTACTGCAATCTTTGCAAGATCTACTAGTAAAACTTGCTTTCATACTATATGGTCAAATATTATCCCAAACGGTTTTTTGAAGATACACTTCTTGATTTATACTGATATCTGGCACTTCCTGCATCTTTCTAACATCAACCACAAGACCTCTACATGGTCTTTCAACAGACTATAGACTGCCCAATTGTCCAAGTATACCTCTAGAAACTGGTGGATAAATTCCTTAAATGCAGCTATGACTACTCTAGAAAATATTGTTGGTGCATTCCTCAGTCCAAATGGCATGACCGTGTACTGGTAGGATCCCCATTCTGTAGAAAAAGTGGTCTTGCATCTGTCTTCTAGCGCTATCTTGATATGATGGTATCTTGAAAATCCGTCGGTGAATGAATAAAATTCATGTCCTCCTACGTTCTCCAACACTTCATCCATAAAGGGTGTAGGGAATGGATCATGTAGCCACACATCTTTTAAATTCCTCAAGTCGACACATATTCTTATCCCACCTTTTTTTTCTCCTGAACTACCATCAGGCTTATCCATTCTGTTTCTTTCACAAGTAATGATGTCGAATTCGAGTATCCTGTCGATCTCCGCTTTGAATTTTTGCTTATATATCGGATTTAGTTTGTATGGTCAATGTCTGATCGGTCTTGCCTTAGCTCTGAGTGGTATCTTCATTTCACCTAGCTCTCCTGCTATTCCCTTCATTTCTATAAACGTCGTGGGGAATAGGTTGTTGTACTCGTGCAATAAATCTGTTATGCTTTCCACTGTTTGCTCATCCCAGTAGTCTCCAATGATGGCCATTTTGGGATTCTCAACTGTCCCAATGTTGAATTTCTTTACTTTGATTGGCACAACAATTACTTTTGATTCTAGAGGTGGACCTTCCACTTCTCTTTCGCCTTTCGCTTCCTTGATCTAAATATCGAGCGGATCGTCTTCCTTTGGTACTTGTTCCTGCACATGGTATCATGACAACAGTTCTTTCACTGTCTGTCTGTTTCGTTGTTGTTCCTTTGTTATGAGTTCGACTTCTGGTTCCTTAATGAATATCCCCCCTCTTATATGCTTAAGTGTTGCATCTATGTTGGGGTTCTCATGTTCGAATGAGAAAGTGATTGTAAAATTTTGTTGCAATACTGGCTAGCTCATAGTTCCTCTGCACAGTTCCTGGTCTATATACCAGTTTTTTGGGATTCCCTCTAAGGTATGTACAAAATGATGGGGCCATTCCTTTGGGGGTTTCATTTTACACAACGCTCTGCACTTCTCCAAGTGTTTCGTTGGTGCCCCCTGTCCATCGTGCTTCTGCTGCTGGTTTCTATTTTGTTCTGTGCCAAACCTTATGCACAGTAACCGCTTACATTGATACCAATCCTTGATTGTTTCCTTGTGTGCACCCCACCATCTTGCAGGTATGGCCTTGAGTGCTATATCGAGTGCTAAGAGTATCTGGTTTTCTAATAATTCATCCTCGTATTGTGTCAAGTATGCTTCTAGATCGTTCACCCCATGGAAACTGGGCGGTTCCCTTATCTCTGTACCTACCCATCTTACTGCGCGGTCTATTATTGCGCATCTTCTTGTGGACACTTCATGTAGCCTTTGTTGCCAGTTCTCTAAAACTTTATCTGAGTCTGTCACACATGAAGTAATGCTCTGCCAACTGAGTATCCCATCTACAGTTGGGTTTACGTAATCCTCATCGCGCGCAGTTGTTATGTACAATTGGCTAATTTTCTCCAAGTATAAGAAAGTAGGTTCTACAAACCTCTCCCCTTCTGATGGGTCTAATGGCGCAATGACCCTGTATTCTCATGACTCAAATGTCATTTTACATGTTTTTAAGTTGATTATGGCCTAGTTATCAAACGCCTAATCCAAGATGAGAAATGTTGGATATGGTGTTGTATCGTCCACTATTTCAATCATTTCAAAGTCTACTTTAGTGCGCACTCCATCCAGATCTACTGTCACTCCTTTCAGTCTCCCAATTGGTAGAACTCCATGTTGGTTTGCTAGTTTCAGCTGAACGGGTGAATATCCTAATGTGGGCTCTCCCATACATTTCCATGTCTTCTTGGGTAATACATTGACTTCGGATCCTAGATCCAGTATGATATCTCCCATGTTGAAATATCCGATATTGGAATTCAACCTGAACTCCCTACTTGTTCTTTTCCTAGTATGTAGGTGATTGATTGTTTTTTGTTCTAGTTTTCCTTTTGTCTCTATGCTACATCTTTCTAACATATTTTGCAATATTTTGACAGATGATGGATCATTTAATATTTTTGCACATGATTGAAAAAAGCCTTTGATTGTACTTACTTGTCCCAGAGGATGCATTTCTTTAGTATGATCCAACGATGGAGGAATTTCGTACCCTGGCACTCTTTTTCTATGTTGCGTGGTTGAAATTAATGCAGTGTCTTGTTTCAAAAATTATTGTTTGGCTTGCTTAAATGTTTCCTTCTCGTTCTACGTGTCGAACTTCTTCCCTGGTTCGAAATTATTCTTCACCCATTGATGTTGTACTAGCTCTTGTCGCATTGCGTTGTTTCCTGTTTTAGCTCCTCCACGCATAACTATGTTGGTGTTTCTTTCATCATCCCTCACTTCCACTGAAATCCATTGAACATTCTGATTGTTCTGATTCCTCTTTTCCTGGATATTCCCTAATAATGCAGGACATTCTTCTGTGTCATGATCAGATGCGCGATAATACATACAAGTCGCTGGTGGTAGTGGACATTCTCTTGCATAGTGTCCTAGTTGTTGACAATTGTGACATACCACTGGTCCTCTACCTCTTCCAAAGCCTCCTCTATCTCATCCTCCACCTATGTAGCCAGCTTGATCCCTTCACAACATTTTATACTCAGGCGCCTAATTGTACTATGTGGTATTGTACTGAGGTTGTGCTGTGTTTTACCATGGCTGCACAATATTATATGGTTGTTGCGCAATATTATACTGTTTCTTCACAATTATATATGGGGCTGGTACTTGATTATACTGAGGTGTGGCTTGCCCGGTCATCATTTTTGCATGCACCCTATATGCATCTGATGTCCTCTGTCTCATCAAGTCCATAATTCTACAGTCTTTGTCATCGTGGCCCACTGACTTGCAAAAGTTGCAATATGAAATCTTTGGGACTTTCTGGTACTTCTGCATCATTGGGTAGTGATATGGATCCTGGCCTTATTTCTTACTGATTTCACATCATATTCCTTCTATTGGTAATGGATTTGGAATTCCTGATGCCATATACTGCATGAATGTTGGACATTCGTTTTTATGGTGTCCTTCCATCCTGCATGTGGTACACCAAACAACTTCTCATTTGTCCTTACTTTTTTTCTGGTCTATATGGAATGTTAAATTCTTCAAATCCTCCTTCAGCTCTTCGATGGCTAGATCCGTCTTCTGATATTGTTTTTTTTCCAGTTACAGGGCTTCCTGCAGAGTCTCTTCATGTGTCTGAAACTTCTGTTGTCACAGTGGATATTTCAAGTGTGGTAGTAGTGAATTGACGAATAGGTGCCTGTGTTGCATATCTGTCATGAGATATTTCAACTTTCCTTTCAGTCACTTGAATCTCTAGTCAATCTCCCATACGAATTCTCCTGGTTTTTGCCTAATTTCTATCATCTTGTTCATGTACTGGTCCTCTGAACTTGGCTTCTGAAACTCATTTATCAACAATTTATTGATATCCACAATTGTTCTGGTTGTCGCTGGTGGATTGTTTGTCGCTAAACTCATATACCAATCCAGTGCGCGATCCCTTAGTGTAATTGCTAGGTGTGAAATTTTAGTGTCCTCGTCTGTGATCTGTTTTTCTTCCCAGATATTTTCACAGATAAACAAGTTCTTTTCAAGGTCCTCCGACGCTTCTCCTTTGAATTATGGTGATGGTGGGATCGTGTCCTGCCATCTTGAATGTTGAACTACTGCCTCCGCGTGGTGTAGATACTTGAATAATGCTTCATGAAATGACTCCTCCAGTTGTTGTACCTTGTGTAGATGTACTATCTGTTGTCTTCCTTCTCCCAAAATTTGGTTTTCTAAAGGGTGTTGTCCTTTTTGGTGTGTTAGTCACACATGGGTTTATGGGTTCCACACTGACATTAATATGGATAGGATTGTTGCCTTTGGTTCTCACTCTTGGACCACTCGTCTTCCTTTCGTATGTTGCGTGCATTATTTTGTCAATGTACTCCACATCCCGAAGATCCTCTACCTCCTCTTCATCACTTCCCAAGCCTTCCCTCGCGGCTACGATTCTCTTCTTGGTGTTCACCTCGTATTGGTAGGGTACTCCACTGCGTGTCTTTCCAGTTGTCACCGTGATCCTCCTGATCTGGTCATCGTCCATCATGATCGGTTCCAAGGCTTCTTCCTTCTTGCCTTTATACACTTCTCCTTCCATTTCTCCTCTGTCTGTCAGTGCTTCCTCCCTTCCCCCATGCACGCAGAGAAGTTTAGTTGTTTGACTCCATTGTCATTACACCTTTGTCATAGAGAAATATCTTAATATAAGTATAAACCGATCTAATATACCTTCCGCGAGGTCCTCGTAGAAACTCTTACTCCACTGTACTGTACAAATTCACAATATCTACTGCAAAATCTGTTATGAAGCCTACAACGATACTATCAAGCCAAAAATCTACTGCGCGGGTGAATTTGTTATTCACTTGCTTTAACTTCTCAATCTGAATTAGGGTCCACTCTAATTGTCGGATTTGATTTGTTGCTTGGTTATCCTTCAACCTTAATATCCATTCCTCCAATAAGTGTGGAAAATCACAGAAAAATACTTCATGTAGATCAGTAAACACATACTTCTCAAGGTATTTGCGCGGTGTCACTCTAGGATTTCTGTTATATTTCTGTGCAAAATCTAGTTCCTTTGTCTTCAACCATCTTTCGATCTCGGCTTTTGTGGGATTCAACAGTCTCAACATCCCCTTCTAGCGACACATTATTCTCACCTTATTTTTGTCTGATTTGGTATTCTTTTGACATGCCTTCTGCAGATCTTACCTTCTTCTAGTATATTTTTAACATATCCCATCTACTCAATCCTCTACTATTACAATCGACAACATAACCATTTGTTGGTTTGATTTCCTCTTATCTACCTTTAACATGATTGACCCAGGTTCAGTCTACTGGAGTTCCAACAAAGCCTCTAAAACTATCGGCCCTCTTGGTAAACCAGAAGGCAACGTAGTGCACATAGTACATTACGCAGTCTCACCTGAGATAGTCTTAATGGGTGACTGCAATACTCAAGCGTTTGTAGTCCAGGATTGAATGGAGATCCGAGGAGTGTGCGTTGAGTGTTCTATTTAACTTATTAGAGAAATATATTGTCGTTCCCAACTATGCATGTAATATCATCAACTCATTATCTCATTCATTCATCATGCTAACATCTACTCATAAACAATAAAAGAGACACAAACATTCAATCACATAACACATGTTTTACTGTGGTTCACCCCTCCTGGGCTATGTCCACAAAGATATGGATATCATCTCTTCTATTATGGAAGTTCTGAAACTGCAATGCCATGCACTTTACAACTCATCCTCAGTTGGGTCGAGATCTATTACGAGGAGGACTAGATCACACCAGGCTCCCCAACCTGTGATCTAACCCTTAAGATCCCCCATCTTGACCTTCTACAACTCAACAACTTATAAAATGGGGTTGTATGGCAAAATCATTACAACCAATTATCAAAACATGACTCTTTCTCAAAAACCCTCTTCTCTCGTCTCTCTCGACTCTCTAAACTTTGACTCTCTATTACTCGGCCTCTCCATCTCTCGGTCTCCCTTCTATGAGATATAGGTATCTATATTTATACGCTTCTGGATCATCAACCATTAAAATGTATTAAAAGAAACCCAACCTTAACGTTGTTAGGTATTCTATGCATGTGCGCGTGCTTCTCTTCCTTCCAGCTGTTGCTTTCCTCGTGCATGCCTTCCTTCCCAAAATAGCCTTTCTTTCTGATTTGGATTGCTTCCAACACTAGGGTTCAAAATGTAGGCATATCAATTAACCGTCTAAAATTCAACTACTTCTGTAAACTACCCCGAACATACTGAAACTTATACAAGAAATGACAAGATAAGGGAGATCGGGTAACTATACCTCTACTCCACGTCTGGTGATGATCCCCTCACGCTTGAAAGCTTCATTGACTGCATGCCTCCTCCCAGGGCTGACCTTCATTCAAATATTGACAAATAAAAAACTATAAGCATGCTATTTCATATACAAATTAGGGTTAGGTGTTAGAATGTCAAAACATAAACCAATAAAAGAATTCAATACACCATGATTTGGGACAAGAAAAGTAATTCTTTTATTAATAACTCAATGATTATACCTATACAATCAAAGCTGACTATTGCTCCATGAACCTGGTCCGATATCCTCTTCACCAAGCTCCAAGTGCAGCTGTGTATGGCTTCTCCTCTCAACCTTCTTATCTCTTCTTGGGAAGTGAATGGGTTTTGATGGAGGAATAATGGCTAATGGAGAAATGCTGAGGCAATTCTCACAAAAGGGTTGCAATAACTTGGGCAAGGAGGGGATGTGAAATGGGCAGATTTTCACTGTTCTATGTCTAGATGTAAAATGAGACCCCAAAACCTCCTTTTATATGACAAAAGGATGGTTATTCGGTTGGGTGACAGGCTATAGGAAGTGGATTATTTGGGAAACTACCCAATAGCCCGTAATCTCAATGAATTCCTTGCAACTTTTGCAAGTATACGCAGGTTGTAATGTTGCAACATGCATATGTATGCGAGCTGTATTGGTGCAACAAGCATATGTCCGTGGGCAGTAGTGGTGCAGAGCGCATACATCTTCAAAAAATTGGTTTTTAAGAAGAGCAACTCAATAGTTCTTTGGAAAAAAATGCAAGTAAGAGGGCCAAAGGCCAGGTATGTATATGTAGAGCAATTTAGGGTTATAACAAGAGTGCTAAAGAGTGTGGGCCCAATAGATTGATAAGTTAAATCCTACAAGGAAATGACATTTTGAAAAATCACTATCAGGGCTAAAAAGTAAATGATGAAGATTTGAAATTGGAATCTTAGAAGTTGCATTGACATATTTCATCAAGGTATTTACAACTCCCAAGCATTTTGAATAGATTCAACATGATATTGTTGGAAATATGGCAATACAGGTTAGCATTGATGGAATTGGAATTGACAATAGATCTGTGATGATAATAGCATAGATGTCATTTGCATTGACAATATTGACTCTACTGCATAATCATGAATGGAATAGGGATACTAATGTTGTATACAGTTCATAAGTGTTGAAATTATGGTGACTGTGATGACATTGACAATGTTACATATATTTAAATGTGAACATCTAAAACAAAGAAGAACATGTTGACATTATGTTGCCTATGATGACATTTCTATGTTTATAGAGCCATTGATGAGGCAGTATGATGACAAAGTTGATGGATGGCATTGACAGATAAGCAATGTGCATTGGGCATATAAAATGACATAAGTAGTGATGTATGTTGACCTGCTGACTGTGATGGTCATGACCTATAAGAATTTCCTTTCTAAAGTACTAAACTATAAAAATGAAAAACAACTCTGGGATAAATTGGAAACTATATATGCAGGATATTCCAAGGTAAAGAGGGCCAAACTTCAGACTTTCAAAGTAAAATATGAAGGTCTAAAAATGAAGAATGAAGAAAATATCTCAGATTACTTCGAAAGAGTTGACAATATTGTTAATCCAATCAGAGGTTTGGGAATAGAAGTGCCAGACAATGAGTTAATTGAAAATATATTAAGAACATTACCTATGCTATATAATCCTAAAATGTCCACTCTTGAAGATCGAGAGAATCTAGATCAACTCACCATAGATGAATTGTATGGAATTATCATAGCCTATGAGTTAAGATTAGGTCATGAGAACCTCCGAAAAGGAGAGGAAACCTTCAAGGTGATCAAGAAAGAAAAAAATCAGAAGCAAAAACCTCAACCCAACCATCATTAAGAATCTAATGTAGAAGAAGCCAATTTTATTAAAAAACTTCAGAAAGGATCAGGGAGGTAGAAAGGCAAGATGCCTTTCAAATGTTTTAATTGTGGCAATGTTTTCCACTTTGCAACCAAATATCCCTATCCCAAGGAAGAAATTGAAGATGAAGACGACACAAATAAAAAATACAAGCAGAAGGGAAAACCCCACTATAAGAAAAAGTATTACAGAGGGAAAAACATTTTTTACTCAAAAGAAGAAAACAAGAGTTCATCAGAGTCTAGTGACAGTGATGATGATGAAGTCCTTTTTCTAGGTATTGAAGAGTCTAATGAGATAGAATAAATTGAGCATGAGGAAGAGTCAGAAGATGAAGCCTAGGTTAATATGGAAGAAGAATTTCTCACTTCCTTGGATGAATTAAGAAGCTACAAAAACAGATATAGACAACTGAAAAGTTTTGTAGTTGAACAAAAAGAAAAACATGAACAACAAGAAAAACATGAACAAAAAAGAAAAATAGATGAAGAAAATCATGAGAAACCTAAAAAACCAAATCCTAGAAGCAAATAGGATGGAAGAAAGTATGTAGAAGTCTTTTAAAGAGAAACAAATAACCTGTGAAATATGGAGGAATAATTAGTTCACCTAAGAAAAGATCTTGATGCAAAACTTATCCAAACAAGATATGAAAATAGCTCTAAAATATTAGATAAGATTATAACCACACAAAGGGATTCAAGGAACAAAAATGGAGTAGGTTATTCTCAAGGAGAAAACTAAGTTAACTCAAAATCTTATGCAACTTCTCTCCTCAGTACATTCAAGAAGAAATATGAATAAAAGACAAGCAATTATAAGAACTCCAGAGGATTACTTCCACCCATCAAGAAGGAATATAAGACACCACAAAATAAGGTTTATCAAAAAAGGTATCCTCACATTTTCTTTGGTTATTGCTTTGCATGCTCTAATTTTGGACACAAAGATATGAATTGTAGAGCACATGGAAGGAAAAACTTGAGGGTTAAGAACTATAACCTTAAAGATAACCAAACAATAGATCAAGTTAAAAGAATAAATTATAACTCCTTTGCACCTCTACAAGAAAGGACCTTAGAATGCTTCAGATGTCATAACTATGGACACAAAGCAAGTAATTGCAGATTAGTGGAAATCTCAGAAAAACCAAAGTTCATTAGAGAGCAAAAGAAGCGTTGGAAAGAAAAAACATCAAAAGAGGAATTTCTTATTGCCTTGAAAGCCCAAGATAAAGAAGATCTTTGGTATGTTGACAATGGTTTCTCAAAACACATGATAGGAAATAAGGACAATTTTTTGAACTTAAATAAACAAAATGGTAAAGTTACATTTGGTGACAATGCTTCAGGTAACATACTTGGGAAAGACACTATGAATTTTGGAAAAGACAAAGCCAAGAATGTGTTGCTTGTTGAAAATATGAAAGCTATCCTATTAAGTGTCAGCCAAACCTGTGATCAGGGGCACATTTGCATCTTTGATTCCCAGAAATGTGAGATTAGGAGAAAGGACTCAGGAAAATTGGTTGATACTTCTCCTAGAACTCCTGAGAATGTATATATACTAAATACAAAATTGAATGAGGAGTGTCATATCAATTTAGTGGATGAAAGTTGGCTATGGCATAGAATGTTGGGGCACATTAACTTTGACAATTTAGTGAAATTCAACAATCTTGGGGTAGTAAGAAAATTGCCAAAGATCACAAAACCCTCAAATCCTATGTGTAGACATTGCCAACTAGGGAAGAAAACTAGAATATGGTTCAAAACAAAAGAATACTTACCTTCAAAACCTTTAGAGCTTGTTCACACCGACCTATGTGGACCTACAAGGACCAAACATTTGCAAGGAGTTTCCTACTATATGTTGTTCATTGATGATTTTACTAGAATGGCTTGGGTATGTTTTCTCAAGGAAAAATCATAAGCATTTAACAAATTGAAAGCTTTTAAAACCCTTGCTGAAATTGAAACAGAGACACAAATCAAATGTCCTAGATTAGAAAATGGTGGTGAGTTCACCTCAAAAGAGTTTGACCTCTTATGTGAAACTCATGGAATTAAGAGAAAATTCTTTGCTGCCAGAACACCTCAACAAAATGGGATTGCTGAGAGGAGGAATAGAACAGTCCAAGAGATTGCAAGGACTATGCTCAATGAAGAAAAAATATCTGATGGATATTGGAGGGAATCTGTAGACACAACCGTATACATATTAAACAGATTTTAGCTCAATATTAATAGTAATAAGACTCCTTATGAACTATGGTTTGGGAGAGCTCCTTCGGTAAAATACTTCAAGGTCTTTGGAAGTAAGTGTTACATCAAAAGGCTTGATGAGAATCTCAAAAAATTTGATGCTAGATCTGATGAAGGTATCTTTCTTGGATATGCTTCTACCAAGAAAGCATACATATGATAAAATATTAGATTACATAAGATTGTTTAGAGTGCAGATGTTAAGGTGAATGATTTAAAAACAATGAAGATCAAACATCAAGAGGCCATACTTGACAATGAACATGAAGATGATGATGATCCAGTTGGTACAAAAGCAACAGAAGAAGAAGAGAATAAAGAAGAAAAGGAAGATATATAAGAGGATAAAATGGATACTAGAGAAGAAGAGGAAGATATTCGAGAAGAAGAGATAAGAGAATAATCCCCAAGAAGAGACACAAAGACACCCTCAAGAATAACTCTAAAGAATCATCCTGAAGACTTGATTATTGGAAATACAAGCAATGGAGTGCAGACAAGAAGAAAACTGTTGTATCAAACATAAATAACATTTTTGTCACATATTGAGCCCAAATCAATCAAAGAGGCATGGAAATATGAGAATTGGGTCAATGCTATGCATGAAGAATTGGACCAGATTGAAAAAAATCAAACTTGGGAACTGGTTCCAAGACCAAAAAAGAATAATGTCATTGGAAATAAATGGGTGTTTAAAATCAAAGTGAATGAAAATGGGCAAGTAATCAAGAACAAATCCAGATTGATATGTAAAGGGTATGCTCAGGTTGAAAGGGTAGACTTTGAAGAAATCTTTGCACCTGTGGCCAGATTAGAGTCAATTAGGATGTTCTTATCTTTTTCTAGCTACAAAAAAGTGAAAGTATACCAGATGGATGTCAAGTCAGCATTTCTCAATGGAAAATTAGAAGAGGAAGTCTATATTGAGAAACCAAACGGATTTCAATTAACTGAAAAAGGAGACTATGTCTGTAAACTAAAGAAAGCACTCTATGGGATAAAACAAGCACCTAGAGCAAGGTATGCAAGGATAGAATCTTATTTACAAGTACAAGGCCTCAAAAGAGAACCAACAAACAATATTATTTATTGTAAAATTATTGGTGATAGAATGATTATTGTGGAATTATATGTTGATGATATTATATTTTGGAGTGATGATGAAAAAATGAGTAAGGACTTTTCTAGGAGGATGGAACAAGAATTTGAAATGTCCTTTCTTGGTGAACTGAATTTCGTTCTAGGATTACAAATAGTACAGTACAAAAGGGGAATCTTTATCCATTAGTCCAAGTAAGTTAAATATATGCTTAAGAAATTCCAGTTAGAGGATTGCAAACCTGTTTGTACACCTATGACAATAGGATGAAAACTAAGCAAGGAAGATGATTCCAAGGCTATAGATCGAAAACAATACATATCAATGATTGGGAGTTTACTTTGTTATCACATGAAGTTGTTCAGGGTCGTAGGTGATAGCCATGAGTGTAGGAAGCAGGCGGGTGCAGTTTGCATCAACATATATCCCTTGTGCATTTTGATTTGGTGCCATTCCTAAACGCAGTTGGAAGGATTCCGCAGTTGGCAGGCGGATAAAACTTTGGCGGGGGTGCTAAAATAGCCAGCGCACCTAGATCACAGATCATTATCGGATCGACGACCACCATTCATTTCAGTGCCATAAGTTGTGCGGGTGTTAAAATCCAAAGGGCAGGTCGAAATCCAAACCATGGTATTGTGGGGAGGCTATGTGGAAGAAAGCGGTGCATTTCGGGCCCGAAAGCGGTGTGGGACCAAACCGCTTTCGACGGCCCCAAAATCATGTGCTCTTATAGGTTCGTATCAAACAAAAACATGTGGCTTCCCCTTAATATAAAAATCACATCCCGATCCCGAGGAGGGTTCAACTAATGAACAAGGATTGAACTTTGCGGCCCCGAAACCACCTGCTTATTCAACCCACAATCCATGAGTGTCACATGGTCGCCCGCTAGTCATCCAACCAAGCTTCGATCCTAAGGAGGATTCAGTTAATGAACGAGGTTTGGTAGCTGAAACCTTAGCTCAATCCATAAATAGAAGGCATGGAAGCTCTGGCTGAGGAGACAGAACTGTCAGCCCGAGGTACCATGTTGGACGGTTTCGTCTTGTAGGCCCATACTGATATGATCTTGTGTCTGATAGGAGGAAACATGCATAGTCTGATAGAAGGAGGCACAGACGAAAGTCTTTGAATGGAATGGCCAGATCACACTCTTGGAAGTTGTGGATTGATCTGAGTATAAATAGATTAGTTCAATATTTTTTGTGGTGGAATGGTTGAGTAGAGCTCCCTATTTTGTAATATTTTGATAACATAGTTGTTCTCTGGTTTTGTATGAGATATGAGACTTTCACATTAATTGAAGTCAACTTATTTCATCATCTTGTTTAATCGGTGCTGAAACACTCGTGCATGGAGGATCCATACGAGGGTTGTAGTTGTATTGTAATGTAGGTTTGATTATAGTACTGTTGTGACCTGTTTTAGTATTTTCTTTGTTACCTTGTTTCCTCTTCTGCTGAAATGCTCATGCATGGAGGATCTAGATGAGTTGTTGTAGTCGCATAGTAATGGAAGTTTGATTATTATGCTACTGCGATGTATTTCTCACTAAGTCTTCCACCTTTCTCACTAACTCTTCCCCCTTCTCACTTTTAACCTTAAACCGCTGATTGAAGTTAATGACGACCTCATTTCCCTATGCATTGCTTGTCCATTTTTTGTGTTAAAATGTTCTTTTATTGAGCTTTGTTCATTTGACCTCTATTCATAAACCTACATCCATAAAAATATTGATGGGTACTGGGCTTATCCTCTTTCAATCTGAGGGTGACTCTCAGTGCTAACATTCTTGGCACTGTTTTTGGGGAACGAATTGAAGACATTTCCCTAGGATTGAACGAAAAAGAAATTCTGATTTTGAAGGTGCATCCAAAATCAATACCTTGAAGATTGCAACTTGCACTTGGTGACTCCACTGTTTCAGTTGTGGCTCCCAAAGGCAGACACACGAGGTCTACTCCATAGCTGCCTCTGGAAACACCTGAAGCTAACCCATAAAATATTATCAAAAAAGGAAATACCTCTCAAGAAGGCTTTTCAGCTGTTGTTCCATATTGAAAATTTCCCTGGGTAGAAAGACATTGCATAGATCCAGTTTTACATGGTGAACTAAAGATGGACACATTATTCTGACTACTCATCTTTCACCATGGAGAATCCACTGGTTTGAAATGGAGAAGATTTTAGCTCAGAGGTATGCCTTCTGTGATTTTTCAAAAATAGTTGGTTTCCCTAATCCATTGCCTAGTAGTGATGAATGTGAAAGCAACCTTCCTAAATTTCAAGGAGAAGAGTGGGAGGTACCAACTGAACACTTGTTGGATTTTCATGATTTTATTCATCAACTTCATATCGTGCATGAAGATGTCTAGATAAATATTTACAGGTATTCATTAGAGGGGATTGCTCGCGATTGGTGCCAATCTCTTCCAATTGCAAGTATCATCTCTTTGATAGGATTTCATGCAGCCTTCAATTCTTTTTGTAAGGAATATTTTCTAGCTAAACGTCTTTTTGAGGGATGTTGTAATGTGTTTTCTTTGCTCCATAAAGATTGCTAGTAATGAAAGACAAATTTGTGATGAATCATTCATTGAAGAAGAAAACATTTATCATAAAGATCAAAAGGTGTTGAATGTTATTCATTATGTTAACAATAACACAGAAACGTCTGGCATCATATCAGATATATATGTTGTTTTAAATGTTCATTAAGATCAACATATCTCTTTTGAATATTCTGATGACAAAAATCAAGTGTATTCTACAGTTGATATTTCTCCCGACCGTGAAGCTGAGATAGATGATAAGCTAGTTAAAGAAACTAGGGAAGATTTCTCTCTGTTTTTTCCTACCTTTTCAGAATTGAAGGCATATGTTGTTTGTTTCTCTTATGAATAAAATGCAGAGGATATTCCTATCCTTGAAATAGATGTTTTTGGCAACCCTTCTTATGATGAAGAAGTTGTTTCAAATACTGACCAAAAACAACCAATTTTTGATGAATATCCTAGTGAAGAAGATGACGAGCAGAGCTTTTTCATGGATTCTTTGGAACCTTGTAGCATGGTTCTTATGTATGATAATTATGAACCTGATCATTGGGAGGGCCATGAAGGAGAAAAGGAAGAGCTAAATGTGCATCTTATCTCCTGTCCAACACTTGTAAATGAGCAAATATCACCTGGGATTATCCTACCTACATCAATCCTTTACCCACTTGTAGATGCTGAGAACATCAAACAACAGGTAAACAATGATGCAATGAAGGAGATAACTTCTTACTAGTTTAGCATGCCTTATTATAAATTTTATGATCCTGTGGGGTTATATATGGAGTTGAGTTTTCCAAAAGCATTGGATCCTGCAAAATTATTTGTCTTATCATCATTTGGGGGTATTTTCAGTGTTCCAAAACATGTTTTCATTTTGATGTCATACTTCACTTACCGTTTGTGGATCATTTGCAGTTAAAAGAAGAATTATGTTACCAAACAGTTTGGGTGGCTATGGTGGAAGTTTAGTTTCACCTAACACATTGTAAAAAATCAGTTAGTCTAGGATTGTACATAAATAAGCTCCTTCTGGAGCATGTGCGTTTGTTTTCTTTTTGTAAGTAGAGTAGTGCCCATGTCATCCTATTGCCTTCAACAAAATAATTTGATCTCGACTCCATAACCCAAAGGCTAAGGCACTGTAACTACTCATTCTTGGCAACTCACAGGGAGCATGCCATCCCCTGTGGAGCTAAATGTTATCACATGAAGTTGTTCAGGGTCACAGGTGACAACCATGAGTGCATGAAGCAGGAGGGTGAAATTTGCAGCAGATGAGATCCCCTATGCATTTTGATTTAGCACCATCACTAAATGAAATTGGAAAGATTTCGCAGTTGGCAGGTGAATAAAATTTTGGCGGGGGCGCTAAAATAGTTGATGCGCCCAGATCACAGATAACGATCGAATCGACGACCACCATTCATTTTGGTGCCACAAGTTGCGCAAGTGTTAAAATCCTAAGAGCAGGCTGAAATCCAAACCATGGTATTGTGGAGAGGCTACGTGGCAGAAAGCGGTGCATTTCGGGCCCGAAAGTGGTGTGAGACCAAACCGCTTTCGATGGCCCCTAAATAACGTGCTCTTACAGGGTCGTATCAAACAACAACACACAGTCTCCCCTTAATAGATAAATCACATCCCGATCCTGAGGAGGGTTCAACCAATGAACAAGGATTGACTTTTGCGGCCCCGAAACCACCTTCTTATTCAACACCCAATCCATGAGTGGCACATGGTCGCCCGATAGTCGTCCAACTATGCTCCGATCCCGATGAGGATTAAATTAATGAATAAGGACTAGTAGATGAAACCTCATCTTAGTCCATAAATAGAAGGCATGGAAGATCTGGTTGAGGAGGCAGAACTGTCAGCCCGAGGTACCATGTTGGACGGTTTCGTGTTGTAGGCCCATACTGATATGAGATTGCGTCTGATAGGAGGAAACACACATAGTCTGATAGAAGGAGGCGTAGATGAAAGGATTTGAATGGAATAGCCAGATCACACTCCTGGCAGTTGTGGAATGATCTGAGTATAAACAGATCAGTGCAATATTTTTTTGTGGTGGAATGGTTGAGCAGAGCTCCCTATTTTGTAATATTTTGATAACAAATTTGTTCTTTGGTTTTGTATGAGATCTGAGACTTTCTCATTAATAGAAGTCAACTTCTTTCATCATCTTGTTTAATTTGTGCTAAAACACTTGTGCATGGAGGATCCAGATGAGGGTTGTAATTGTATTGTAATGTAGGTTTGATTATAGTACTACTGTGAACTGTTTTAGTATTTTCTTTGTTACCTTATTTCCTCTTGTGCTGAAATGCTCGTGCATGGAGGATCCAGATGAGTTTTTGTAGCCGCATAGTAATGGAGGTTTGATTATTATGATCCTGTGATGTATTTCAATATCTGAAACTTGAGTTCAAGAGTGCTCTTATGCCTGAGTTTTTCTTCACCAAGCTGCTTGAAGTCCAGATGCTCATGGAAGACTTGTCCACCTTTCTCACTAAGTCTTCACCCTTCTCAATTTTAACCTTAAGCCACTGACTGAAGTTATGAGGACCTCATTTCCCTATGCATTTCTTGTCCAGTTTCTATATTAAAATGTTCTTGTACTGAGCTTTGTCCATTTGACCTCCATTCATAAACCTACCTCTACAAACATATTGATGGGTACTGGGCTTATCCTCTTTCAATCTGAGGGTGACTCTTAGTGATAACATACTCTATGTAACAACTTCCAGACCTGATGTCAATAAAACTGTTGGAATGGTGGCTAGATTCCAAGCTGCACCAAAAGAGAGCCATGCTCAAGTCGTGAAAATAATATTTAGGTATTTAAAAGGAACCATAGATCTTGGTTTGTGGTACCCTAGCAAGAATTCATTCTCTTTAATGGCCTATTCAAATGCAAATTGGGCAGGTTGTGTAGATGAAAAAAAAAGTACAAGTGGAGGATCATTCTTCTTGGGAGAATCATTGGTAGTTTGGACAAGCAAGAAACAATCCTCAATTTCTTTGTCTACCACTGAAGCTGAGTATATTGCAACAACAAAATATTGCACACAAGTGGAATGGATGAAACAAACTTTACAAGACATCAAAGTAGTGTTTGAATAACCCACTACTATCTATTGTGATAATACAAGTGCTATAAGTCTCTCCAAGAACCCTATCCAACACTCCAAAGAAAAACACATTCCAATAAAATACCACTATCTAAGAGATCAGGATGAAAATAAGAACATTAAATTGGAATATATCCCAAAACAAGAACATGTTGCATATATTTTCACTAAACCCTTAAGCATAGATGTATTTGAATATCTCAGGCAAAGATTAGGAGTAGTCACTCTTCCAATCTAATCTCTCAAGAAAATAATGCATCAATTGGCATCAATTTAGGCGGAGACAGTGATCAAAGTCAGGGGGAGTCATTCAACCCTTTTCCCTTGATGTCAAAGGGGGAGAAATGAAAATAGTATTGCCATCAATGCCAAAGGGGGAGATTGTTGGAAATATGGAAATACAGGTTGGCATTGATGGCATTGGAATTGAGAATAGATTTGTGATGATGATAGTAGAATTGATGGAATTGGCATTGAAAATATTGAATCTACTGCATAATCATGACTGGAATAGGGATACTAATGTTGCATACATTTCATATGTGTTGACATTATAGTGAATGTGATGACATTGACAGTGTTACATATATTTAAATCTTAACATCTAAAACATAGAAGACCATGTTGACATTATGTTGCCTATGATGAAATTTCTACGTTGACATAGCCATTCATGAGGCAGTATGATGACAAAGATGATGGCTGGCATTGACAAATAAGCAATGTGCATTGGGAATGTAAAATGACATAAGCAGTGATGTATGTTGACCTGCTGACTGTGATGGTTATGAGGCACTCTGTTATTACAGCCCTGTGATGTGCCTGGAAACCTAGCAAAACTGCTCGAAGATGATATTCAGTGTGCGTTTGTATCGGACCCTACCACCGAGGATGATAAACCTTGAGGCACCATACCCTATAAGATCGAAGAAATACTGGACAAGCAGGTGGTTATTTTGCAGAATAAATATAGTAACAAGGATATAAAAGTTGAACTTGAACTATGGGACATGAGTAGTGATCTCTATGTCAATTTTACAGTCACTATTTCTAAAGGAGAAGGTCCTTTCCTCAATTTTTTTTTCACTAGGTATTACGACGAGGTTATAATTGATGCCATTGCCTTCAAACACCCACAAAAAAAAAAAAAAAAACATCAAATGAAGGGGATCAAATTCCATACGAGGGACCTGACTTTGATGATTTGAATGAGAGTTTACATAATTTCTTTTATAAATACCTGGAAATGCGAGGCATTGTGCCCAACCTAACAAAATTTCCTGTGCGATATGAAAAAAAACGAGGCGATGATTGAGTTAAAGATTGAAATATCTCTGTTGTAATACAAATCCAATCATATCCACAAAACAAAATATTCGATGGTGTCAACTACTATATCTGTGATACGAAGAATGACCTATCTCTAGTACAAAGCAATGGCTATCATGGAAGTTTGATGGGTAGCAGTCGATCAATGCAAGAAGCAGAGGAGATGAATATCTACAACAGAATCCATTGTGAAGACTCAACAACTGTTCGATCAAGTGATCGATGGTGTTGATTGATTAATTCAGTGGGATTTATCCCACATTGGAAGTGCAAAAATGCTCATATGGGTTTACAAAGACCGCCCTCACTATGCCTATTCGACGCATAGTGAAAAGGTATGGTGAGGGCTCCAGGTGCTTGGAATTCACATGAGAAACACCATCCTGGAGCCCGGGGTGACCTGTTAGGCCCCTGACCTTTTGGAAGAAGTGACAACAATCGTTGAGTTATCGAGGAGATGATCTCGTCTGTTGGATTAATATTTTTTTTAATACACTGTTGGCATTATGGTCACATGGGTGATCGAGGGTTTAAAACTTGTTAGTTATTTTTAGTTGGCGGAACCTGCAACGACAGAGAGACTGCTATGTATATTGGTAACATTGGCATAATGCCAATGTTGGAGGATTGCTAAGTTCAAATGTTTGTGAATAAACATTCAGATGTTGAGACCACTGTTCTTGTCAGAGTTTTTGGCATATTGCTAATTGTGGAGGTTCACCAAAACTAGTTAAAGACCTGCACAACACAAACACAAAGACAATGACTCAGATAACATCACATTATTCGATGAAAGCCTTGGTGTGATAACTAAAATTCATAACTGATATTAAAATAATAAATTAGATGCTTAAATCCTGAAAGTATCGATTTAAGGAACTATTGTGATGTTTGTTAATATTTGTATTACGCATTAACACAATCATTATATTTGAGATGTAGATTGAAGAGATGTGTGGTTATGAAAAGTCATGTTAATGACTGTGTTACTTAAAACAATGGTTATGTAATCTTAAATGAAGAGATGTGATGTTCATGAAAAGTTGTGAAATTGAATGAACAAACATGTTGTTTTGATGAAGAGTTATGTTGAAGACATTTATAAGTGTGTTGATATGTGAAGGGATCAGAGTGACTGCAACAGAGATATTGAATATCGATTGCAGAAAGAGACAAAGAAAAAATCATGATATCTAGTGCATGATACATAAGATTTCTGGATTTATGAACAGAGGGTGGCTGGGAGGTGCTAGGGCATGTTGGAGCCTATAGGGGAGTAAGTGATTCCTTGTCAGTTGTAGTTGACTAAATAAGGGGTTGTAGCCTCCTACCAGTTGGAGCTGGTGAATAGGGGTGTGGGTGCATCCTGATTGGTGGGCGCTGATCTAAAGAGGAAGAAAACATCTTCCTTCTATTGTAACTTGTAATTTTTTTTTTCCAGTTAATAGAAAAGTGTTTGTGGTTTTCCCAATTGGGTTCCACGATAAAAAAATTGTGTTCTAATTTTGTTTGCATTTTTGCAATACATAATTAACAAAAGTAAAAATTTGATAAA
>ML793837.1:68469-91609 GCA_009831015.1 Picea engelmannii
GATCTTCCACTGCTTCAACCTTATATTTTTATTTTAGATAAAAAGTGATGGACGATGGGTGATATCCATAAAGCACTATAAATGGTGTCATTTGTGTTGCAGTATGAAAGGAAGTGTTATACCAACATTCTGCCAAGGGTAACCACTTGAACCATTGTGTTTGTTTATCAGAGACAAAGCAATGAAGGTATCATTCCAGGAATTTGTTCACTATCTCAGTTTGTCCATTAGATTGAGGATGATAAGATGAGATATGAGCCAATTGAGTACCCAAACAAGAAAATAATTTTGTCCAAATATTTCTAGTGAAGATGGGATCTCTGTCACTTACAATAATTTTTGGGCTTCCATGTAGCTTTTGAACCGTCTCCATGAATGTGGTAGCAATTGTATTGGATTTGAAAAGAGAGAGTGCGCAAAAGTGTGCGTACTTGGTAAGTTTGTCAACAATCACCATGATGAAAATCTTTCCTTCGGACTTTAGTAACCTTGTGATGAAATCCATGGAAACCTCCTCCCAACACTGACTTGGAATGGCTAATGGTTGTAAAGGACCTGGGGTTTTATATGTTTCCACCTTATTTTGTTGGAAAACCAAATATTATGCTACAAACCTTTGAACATCAGTTTTAAGGCCATCCCCAAAAAATTCTCTCTTGACCCTGTGATAGGTTTTCAAAAATCCTGAGTGCCCTTCTACCATAGAGTTGTGCAATTCCAAAAGTACCTTTTGTTTGAGTTGGGAGTTCTTACATAAATATGACCGATCTGTGTACCATAATGAATTATTTTTCCATGTAAATGTATTAGATGCATTGGAATCCTGCTGCAACCTTTGAATGAGAGTCCACACTTCTTTGTCATTCTTCCATTCATCCCTTGCTTCTGTTATCCAATCAGGTTGGATGATACCAATAGCATAGAGAAATGCCTCAACATATTAATCCTTTCTTGAGAGTGCATTTTCCACAACATTTTTCTTCCCTTTTTTGTAGATGATTTCAAAGTCATAACCCAACATTTTGGTCACCCATTTTTGTTGCTCTTTTGAAGATAGTCTTTGTTCCAAGATGTATTTAAGACTTTTATGATTTGTTTTGACCTTGAAGTGCCTACCTATTAGGTAGGGGCGTCATTGCTTCAATGCATGTAGTATTTACATCATTTCCTTCTCATAAATGGGTTTGTGTAAGTCAGGTGTGGTCAAGAGAAGAGATTTGCATATTGCCTCTTTAAGTTGTTCAAAAGATTGAGTTTCCTCTGGAGTCCATGAAAATGCATCCTTCTTATTTAATGAAGTTAAAGGTGCTTCTATTCTTCCATAGTTTCGAACAAACTTGTGGTGATAGCCTATCAAACCCAAAAATCCTCTAAGATTCTTCAATGTTTTGGGAATCTGCCAGTCCATAATGGATTTAATCTTGTTAGGGTCTACCTTGCCACCTTCATGAGATACAATATGACCCAAATAGTCTACCTCCTTCACCCCAAAGAAACATTTGGATGGTTTGGCATGTAGATGTTTCTTCTTTAGTAGCCGTAGCACCCTGTAAACATGTCAAACATGATCTTCCCAAGACTTTCTATAGATTAGTATATCATCAAAAAATACTAACACAAATTTTTGAAGGAAGGGATTGAAAATGGAATTCATCAACCCTTGGAATTTGGAAGGTGAATTCGTAAGGCCAAAAGGCATGACCACACATTCATAATGGCCTTGATGAGTTCTAAATGTTGTTTTTGGGATATGTGCTTCCTTCATTCTAATCTAATGATACCCTAAACGAAGATACAACTTTGTGAAGTAGATTGCTCCATGTAGTTCATCTAAAAATTCATCAATGATAGGAATGGGAAACTTATCTTTAATGGTGATCTTGTTAATCTCTCTATAATCTGGGCACATATTGCATGAGCCCTCTTTCCTGAGTAACATTACCACCGGTGCAGAGTAAGAACTTTGGCTACGTCTAATAATTCCATTCTCTAACATTTCTTCAACCATACGATCAATTTCGTTATTCTGGGAATAAGGGTATTTATAAGGCCTGATTTTAGGAGGAACACTCCCAGGAATTAAGTGAATAGCATGATCATGATTACGAGTGGGTGGAAGACCTATGGGAATTTCTTCAAATACATTGGAATGCTTATCAATGATCTCTTGGAGATCTAGGGGAATAATGGATTAGATGTTTGAACATCTAGTGAGCATAGTTTTACAATTACACCCTGATTCCCCTCTTTCAATAATTTTTTCATTCCATTAGAGCTTACCACCTTATCGAGTTTCTATGTGATACCCCTTAACTCAAATTCCTTTCCTTCCAATGAAAATTTCATGAAAATTAAAGTCCATTGTTCCTAATGATTGTAACCATTGGACTCCTAGTAAGACATCAACATCACCCATGGGTATAGAAATCATTGGACTATTCATTACATATTCCCTCATAGTAAGATTGATCTTTTGGTATTTTCCTAAGCAATTGATAGTTCCTCCATTTTCAATCATTACTTGAAACTCTAGCATTGGATATATAAAGTAATTAAGAGCTTTGGGTAATTTACAATGAATGAAATTATGAGTACTTCTAGAATCAGTTAGCACTATTACCTTTTTATTTTTGATATATCATTTGATCTTGAGGGTTTGAGGAGTGATAATTCCTTCCAATGCATGACATGATATGGTGAGAGTCATCTCTTCAGAAGAAATATCTTTTGCATATTCATCTTGAGATGATTCTTGTTCTTGTTCTTCTTCCGCTTCACAATGTATGTAGACTAATTTATTCTCAACACACTTATGTCCCTTACTGTACTTGTTGTCACAATTAAGGCATAATATATATATATTTTTTTTCCTCTAATTGTTGAGGTGTCAACCTTGTAGGTTGAGGTGGTTGAAAATAAGGAACATTGTTATCTCGATAGATTTTACGGGTGGTCCTTCTAATATCCATAGCCATATTCTTACTCTCAACATTTCTCACCACTCTGAACACATTCTCCAATGATTTGGGTTCTCAAAGGTGAACCTCATGTTTAATGTTATCCTTTAAAGTTCTTATGAAAAAATCAATCAGGTGCTCATCTAGAATTATATTCAATCTTTGGAAGTTCTCAATGTGTTCCACAACTAAACCATTTTTCTTGAGATTTATCAATTGGCTGAAGAAGGTATTTCTCCTTGTATACTCATAGTGTGTTATCATTTCTTCCATGAAAAGTTTCCAAGTGACAAATGATTTGCGATAAAAAATCCATCGATACCACACAAACTGATTGGGTTCTAAATATAAAGACACAATTCGTACCTTTTGTGTGTATGACACATCATGTAGATCAAAGAAC
The DNA here is from genome assembly GCA_009831015.1 of Picea engelmannii. Classification (NCBI taxonomy): domain Eukaryota; kingdom Viridiplantae; phylum Streptophyta; class Pinopsida; order Pinales; family Pinaceae; genus Picea; species Picea engelmannii. The sequence goes on from ML793837.1 coordinate 71,830, forward strand.
TACTCCATCTAGAGTATCCATGTGATTTCATTTCCATCAAACTTCCTCATATCGATCTTAGGAAAGTGGTTGGTGTTCAACGCAAAGATGGAGTTTCTCCAGTCTTGATTCATCTTCCTTGTATACTCATCATGAATTTCATGGGATACATTGTCACTTCCATGTGGCCTCTCTATTAACAACTTTTTCAACTCTTCCATGATCTCCCCTTTTAAACCATCCATCTTAGTATCCATTATTTTTTCCAACTTAGCTTCAGTTGAATCCATCATACTTTGTAGTTCATATTTTGTTACTGCCTTTTGTTGTAAATCATTTATGTCCTTGAACATTTATTCACCTTCATAAAGATTCCAAGCAGGAACTTCTAAAGGCTTTTTTGGTGTAGAATTTATCTTTTTTGGTGCCATGTTGGCCAAGTATCACTGGAAGTAGGAATTCCTAATTGGCTTAGGAAGAGGTCCTCGCAGACAAGGGAGTGTCAGGTGCTATAGCTCTCTTATATACATGTGGGGTCCAACAATAGTATTCGGCCCAATATCTCAAGGCACTAACTAAGGAGGCTTAACCATGCCCTTAGTCGTACTATCTGACCACCCAATTACTAGAGATTAATCTCCCCGAGTGTTGTTCTTGGTGTACTATAACAACAAGATGACTAAATGGTTTACTAGGTTGGTCTCTGGATTATAGGGTGTCCTGATATATTCCAAGTACGTGGGAGCTCAAATACATAGTAGTGTTGTCTAATACACAACCATTTGAAAGGGGCCTTCCAATATACTCTTGGTACATGGAAGACATACACTGTCTCCAGGTTGTAGTGTTGACAAGTAACGACATATACCACGTTTAGAGATGCAAGAATACATATATACCTAAAATCCCTAAGTTTCTCTCAATTTATGTGATACCCTTTTTATCCCACTTTATTCCACATTTTGAATCATCCCAATTTGATCTTCTAGTGAAAAGATATGCAAATTTTCTAAAAAACTCACCTTTTAAACCCTGATTTGGAGACTATTCTGCTAGCTGAACTTTCTTCTGTTGTAGCTATGCAATTTTGTCCCTTTTGAGTATAAAATTTCAGCTTGAGGTAGCCTAATGTGTCTTCTTTCCAACCCCATATATTATACCAAGATTGGATTCTCCAAGAGAATTTTATGATAACTTTCCCAAGATGCGCTGATTTTTTCCCTTTCAGGAGAGCGAACTTGTACGACCTGCCTCGTGCCACTACCTTCACTTCATAACTTGAAATTTTCACCAGTAAAACTTTGGTCCATACCCTAACCAATGGAACATGCATCACTCAATTTATAGGTCTATATCTTCATATATAACAATCTTCCCAAGAACACCTGTTTTAGACTAAATTATGGACTAGCCAAAAACCCTAATTTCCTCAGAGAATAAATTTCCAATTACAACGAATCAAGGGATGAAATTTGAAAAAAAGGTGCTTTTCTATTTCTTCATACTATAAAATTTTTAGAACCTGAAACCAAGTCAAAAAAAATTAGGAGTGAAAATTCCAAGAAGACCTGTTTCAGACTAGTTTCAGGACTAGTCAAAAACCCTAACTTAGACATAATGTATCTCCAAAAATATAGGGAAAAAAGATCTGAAATTTGGAACCACTTTATTTGTCTATGTCTCCTCTACACCATATAAATTTTAGATCCTGAAACCTTCCATAAAAAAATTTGTAGCGAAAATTCGATGAAGACTTGTTTTGAAGAAGCCAGTCCTGAGGATTGTGTAGCTCTGATACCAAATGTTAAGAACCAAATATTCAAATAGAATAAAAACCTCAAATAATTACTCCAAGCCTTTACAAAGAGATAAATTCAGATAATATTCCTCTTTGAGGGGGAAACCTCCTTGTACATCATATGAATTCACAAATACAAGATTATTCCAAATGAATATGTCTCTGTGGTATATATAGGAGACTAGGGGGTACAATTAAAACTAATGGACCGAAGCCAACATAAATAAAATAAAACTACTAATGTAATATTCCCCAATTAAGGGGTAACGTGCCATGATTTATGGCTTAACATAGATTGATTTGAACTGTGTTTCTTTCAAGAAAATATAGACTAATTGAGTTTTCATTCATTGCACGATCATTAGAATTACCAGTACTACAAAGAAAATTGTGGTCTTCATATACTTTGTACGTAGCATTGAAATAAAAATATGACCCCTGGTTTGATAATTAATGTGAAGTGTTATTAGTTGTCTCAGAAAGAAATTTAAAATCCCCAACATTTTGGCACCATTTTTGGGGAGATTATAAGGTCGCAAAAGTACAATTTAGCGCCAAATTAGTTGCATTATCTTTGGTGCTACTGAGGTATGAGAAGTAAATACAAAAGGTAAGAACCTACACATCTATCACCAACCCCTGGGTTATTGTGATAAGACTCTCATCTCATCTGCACCAGATCATATAGACTGCATGTGTTATAAAACATATAGGATGAATGAATAGAGGTAGAGGAAGACCCCCGATAACTAATAATCATGTAGGTAAAGGAGGTCTAGGACAAAAGGATCAAGGCATAAAAACATATATACATGAGATTATTTCAAAGGAAGAATCAAAATCTTGTAATGTTGCAAAAGTGGCGTCTCACGTAGGAACTGGTTGTCAACATAATCCTAAAATTAATTCCACTGAGATAGTCAAAGCTAATCTAAGAAAATAATCAGGGTTGGAAGGAGAACCTTTTATAGTAGCAGGACCTGAGTTTTAAAATCTAGAAGAGGGACGAGGGTAAACAAGGGAACCTATACCAGATTGTCAAAGTCCAGTATGTGGAGAAACCCCTGAAATTCCTTTTCTAGATCAAGGAAGTGCTCCTAAATCCTTGGCACCAGAGACAAAGGAACCTATTTCACCTCAGCAAGTACCTCCTAACTTTGGAATCTCATAAGACTATTGAAGGTTGTGGGAAAAAATGGTCGATACAAACTCTACGATTGAATTTCCTATTGCTGATACACATGGAGGCTCACTTATGAAGCCAATATCTTTATCAACCCTCCCTAATTTATATGGGATCACCATCGAATGTCAAGATACCTTCTTGTTCAAATTTGATGTGCTATGTCGGAGCTATGACTATACCACCAATTTGCAGAAGCTGAAACAGTGCCATGGCACCTTGAAGGGATAAACCTTGAGATGGTTTATGGGTCTTGGTGGTGGTATTATACCTCTTGGGATGACATGAAGAAAACTATCCTTGAGAAGTATCAAGAATATTATAGATCTCGAGAACTTAGGGAAGAAATATTCAAAATGACACAAAAGGAGGATGAGAACCTGGAAGATTATGTAGAGCAGTTCCAATACAATTTACAGAGATCCTCACATACCACTCCAGGTAGTGACATATTGAAGATAATTTTGATCAGAGGAATGTGAGATGAATGGTTGGATATGTTAAATCTAATGGGAAAAGGGGATATCTCTAAGGAAAGTTATGAGGCAATTTTTGATTTGTGCAGAAGATGTTCAAGGGGATTATCCAAAAGCAATCCAAGGATCAGTGACTTCCCCAACATAGCCAATAAATCATCCAATGGGGGAGTAACTCATGTGGAGATTGTAAATTTTTTGGAAGACTTCAAAACTAACATTTTCAGGACGTTATCCTCACAATTGGACGTGTTCAAGCTAAACATGAACAATTGGAGGTTGAAAAGGAAATTTCAATATTCTTCCCAAAATGTAGAACGAAACACTCCTCAAGAGAGTGCCCAGTAAAAGTTGTCGAGATATGTAGAATTTGCGATCAATATCATCCCACAAAATCATGCCCATCTTTACTTGGATTAATGATCTATATTTATGCAGGAACACAATGAAATATATAAATACACATAAACGTAGAGATGCAGCGGAAGTAAAACTTCATTTCATTAACAACAAATGACTAAAATATGCTTACAGACAAAATGGAAATAAAATAGCTCGGGCACTGGTAGCTTATCTCTGAGAAGAGATGTGGCAGCTACTGGCCTTTGAAATCTGTGTTACAATGAGGCTCGAAGGCCTATGTATTATTGAGAAGCAATGGAAAACCCTAAACATCCAAAAACCTAAACCTAGGAGATGAAACACCAGAATAAGGGCCCCGTTGGGGTAAGTTGGTACATCAATTTTCCGGGGTCGTAACTTTGACATATTATCTCCGTTTGACGCACATGATACATCGTTAGAAAGATCTATATGAGGAATACACTGTTGACACTAAACATCGAGTCCGCAACAAACTCATATTCGTCACAACATTCATGCCCAAAAAATGTCGTTTAGGGCCTCAAAACGGCTCCAGAAGTTCAGGACTCGAAAAAAAACTAAAAATAGTAAATTGTGCTACAATTAAGGAAACCGAAAAACCAAAAGAAACAATGGTGTGGGTCCAAGTGGAATAGGCAGGTGGCCACCAATATCCACCTGGATCAATTAAAGGCGGTGTACCAGGGCACCAATGAAGAAGTCGAACCAACTTACTTTCAAGCTTCAAAGAAGCCATGGAAGGAACGACCTCGAGGTATGAATAAAGATCCTTATACATTTTTCAATACTCGTAATAATCAGTATAATCCTCAACAACCACATATTTGCAATCCACACTAGAAAGGCCCCCAACAATTCTAGTATCTGTCACCTTGGGTACAATGGCCGACCAAACCAGTTCAAAATTATTGGCAATTAAATTGGTGGAATCCCTCTTTCCCCATTCAACAATTTCTAGCAACCCAACCACAAGTGTCTCTACCACTACCTCCATAACTTCCTATGCAACCACAATTGCAACTTCCTATGAATGCGCCAATGAATACTTCAATGCATGTTCCCGTGAGTTCACCTAAATTACCAATACAAGATAATCCAAATCCAAATAATAAGATGGTTCAATAGGTTGAAAAATCAACCTTCCTAGCCTATAGTATTGGCCCCCTTGTGTGTAACTATGTACACCTTAGGTCCAAGAGGGTAATTTTCCCAAAAACTTCATCAATAATCATTGGAAAGTTGGAGGATAGACCCCTACCTCTTGAAATAGAGAAACATCATGAAGGAAATGAAAATTCTACACATGTTGCAACTCCAAGAGTAACAACAAAAAATCAACATGCGACTGTTACTAGCCCAAACCAAATTCAAGTTGTTACTCCTCCATAACCAGAAAGACTGGAAATAACTAAGACACCCCCACAACTTGAGTATAACCTATTGGGATAACCCCATAATCTGTGCATCAAAATCCCATTGTTATAGGAAATAAGGGGCGTACCAATATACGACATAACTATTTGAAAGTTATGCCTTAATAAACCATGAATAAAACCCAGGGATCCACCCACTATCCATGTTTTGGGAAAACTATCTAACCTAATTTTGGGTAAGGATACACCCATCAAATATGATGACCCCAGGAATTCGACAATCACTATCTAAATACAAGGGAAGAATTTTTCCAATACATTGGTGGATCTAGGGGAAGCTATTAATATCATGAGCAAAGAAACCTAGGAAATGTTAGGTTTTGAAAAACTTAGACTGTTGGCACAAGGGCATACCCAAGTTTTAGCTCCAAGAGTGCATCAACAAGCCCTAGCTACTGGCCCTTTTGGCAGCACCTGCGAAGCAGGTGCAGTCTCACCCGAAGCAACTATGAGGGGGTTGCAGGAAATAGATGTCTACAACCAGGGGAATATCAAGCGATCCTTATTACAACAACAACATAAATTGAATCTACCATTCACTAGCTATATCTATCCTTCACAGCTATATATCTGATCTAATACAATAATGCATATAACAATATAACAACAACATAGCTCAAAGTGTCAATCACATACACAACAACAAATGTATGTGGTTCACCCTCTCTCTAGGGCTACGTCCACAAAACTGTTCTTATGGTATATTAAGATAAAGCTTACAGTTCTGATCTGCACTCTTGGCCAGAAGATCCTCTCTTCTTCGTCTCTCTTCCTCTCTCCCTTCCTGCACACCCAGTTTCAGGACTTGATCTTCGCACCCAGTTGAAGATATTACAATACCAGAAGGCTCTCTCTCTCAATGTTTCTCTCACCCTTAATACAATATTTTCCCAATGAACAATAATCGACAACAAGGCTCAACCATAGTACCGACCCGACCTAGGTCCTCTCGACCTCTATTTATACATTACAATCCCTCACCAGCAGCCTTAGGTCGAAACCTAGGTGTCAAAACCCTAATTACCCAAACTGTAGGTGTCTACAACCCCAGGTCAACTTGACCCATTCTTTCCGGGCTTCACCAACCTGTCTTTCCTTATCCATATCACTGTGCTCCAAGGCATCTAATGCTATATTTTTCCACTTCCTGAGTCATCCTCGATCCATATTCCTTGTTGATCTATCATCCTTGATCTCACCATCCAACGGATTTCTTTTCCGCACTTCGCTCCATCTTCTCTATTCTTTTGCTCACTTCAACCCAGTGACAACCACTATGTCTCTCGCGAAGATTGATTTTTACCTTTTCTTCCTCATTCTTCTCTCCCTTCCATAACCCAGGGCCAACAGGACCCCAACACTCACCTGTGACTTGTCCCGAGGCACTTGAGATTTGATCCTCTTGTTTTTCTTCAACTTTCGACTGCGCAATGCGGCCCTTGCTTTCTACCTTATGCCCCCTTTCCATCCTTGTACATAATGTCTTTTTGTGTGTCTGGTACCCAGTTTCAACTGCACCTAGTACCTAGACCCTTGTCTTCTTGATTCTATTGAGAGCTGCGAGGCAACTAGTTGTCATAGTACAACTTCATCCGACTCCCATTCACCAAGCCTTCCTTCCAATATCCTTTCAATGTCTTCAATTGCACAACTCCTCCTTCTGTAACTTAGACAATCTCATATGGTCCGATCCAATGCATTCTGAACTTCTCAGGGTGTTTGATAAACTTACTGTCATATAGCAGGACTAAATCACCTTGCCTGAATATCTTCTTCTTGATGTGTCTGTCATGATAGGCATTTTCTTGTTCCTTTTGAATTTGCTGATGGAAGCCTGCAATGAATCTGTCTTCTTCTAGTTCAACCAACTATGATATCCTCTCATGAATAGCGCCAATATCATCCATGTCTGTAAATGCAACAATTATTAAGCTTGGTACCAAGTACTCCAATGGGACAACAACTTCAAGAACATAAACCAACTTGAAAGGGGTCTGAATTGTTAATTTCTTGCAAGTGGTTCTATAAGCCCAGAGTACTGCTGGTACTCTTAAATCCCAGTCATCCTTGTTCACACTGTAAATCTTTGTCAATGCTATCTCAAATATCTTGTTGAATGCTTCAACCATTTCGTTTGCTTGGATGATAAGGTGTACTCTTCTGATGGTGGACTGGAAATTCTCCAGTCGGGGCTTCAATTGTCTTATTGATGAAGTGTGTACCTTGATCACTCATAAGGACCTTAGGGCATCCAAACATGGTTATTATGTCATCGAATATAAAACACGTAGCTTTAGTTGCACTATAGTCCTTGACTACTCTTGCTTCGACCCATCTAGCCATGTATTCTTTCGCAGTGATAATATACCTTGCTCCTGTGCGCTTTACTGGTGGGTTTATAGGTCCCACAAAGTCAATGGCCTATTTTTCAAATGCTTGTAAGGTCATCTATGGTGCTAATGGAATCTCATCTCTTCGGGATGGTTTTCCAAATCGCTGGCATGCATCACATGCTCTGGCATATTCTTTAGCATCTCTGTGTAACGTAGGCCACCAAATGCTAGCTCGCAGAACCTTTTGCGTAGTTGCTTTCCCTGAAAATGTCCTCCTGCAATGCCTTCATGAGCTTCTTTGAGGATCATAGGTCATTCTTCCTCCATCACACATCTTCTTAGGATCTCATTAGGTCCCATTTTATATTGCTGACCAACTATCAGTGAAAAATCTGCAGCGCGCACCACTAGTTGTTTCTTTTGCGGAATTGTGTATTCGGCTGGAGTTATTCTTGTTGACAGGAACTGGGCTATGTCTGCGAAGTGGTCATCAATCTTTATAATGGTGAGAATATGTGCATCCGGTAGTGTGTCCTCTAGACTTGTAGGTTCTTCTCCATGCTCCAACCTCGACAGGTGGTTTGGGCCCTTATTCATTCTTCCTGTCTTAACTATGATCTCAAAATCATATTATTGATACAGGAGAATCCATCTACATATTCTCCCCCTCAACACTGGCTTGTTGACTAGGTATTTCAGCATGGAGTGATCAGTAAACATTTTAAAGTGTCCTCCTAACAAGTAGTGGTGGAATTTCTGCAATGCATACACCATGGCTAATCCCTCTCTCTTTGTAGTAGTGTAATTGATTTTAGTTGTGGAGAGATTTCTGCTGGAAAATGATAACGGATGATCAATGTCCCCTTCTCTAGGTTGTGCCAGTACTACTCCTAATGCAATAGAAGATGCATCAACATGCACATGAATTTCCTTGCTCCAGTTGGGAAAGACTAGAATAGGCGTAGTGACCATCTTTTGTTTCAGTGTGTCGAAGCTCTGTTGGCATTCGTCTATCCAACCAAAATGATAGTCTTTCTGTAATAACCTCTCCATTGGCACAATAATATGAGCATATCCTTTGATAAATTTCCTGTAATAGCCAACATGTCCTAGCGCAATGTGCAGTTGTTTGACTGATGTAGGTGGTGGTAAATCAACTATAATTGCAATTTTGGATGGATCCACCAACAATCCTTGCTTGCATACAATATGACCTAATAATACCCCAAATGGTGAGAAGAAGATGCACTTCTTCAAATTCAAAGAAATTTGACACTACCTTCATTTATCCAGCATTATCCTTAGACATTCAATATGTTTTTTCAACAAACTAAAAACAGTCTAGTCATCAAAGTATGCTTCTAAAAACTTATGCAAAAATTCTTTGAATGCTTCAACCACCACCTTGGAAAAGATGGCTGGGGCATTCTTCAGTCCAATTGGCATTAATGTATATTGGTAGGATCCCCACTCTGTGGAAAACATAGTCTTATGACGGTCCTCCTTGGCGATGCGGATCTGATGGTATCCTGAAAACCCATCTGTAAAAGAATATACTTCTTGGCCTCCCACGTTATCCAACACTTTGTCCGTGAAAGGTGTAGGGAAAGGAGCATGTAGACAAGCATCATTCAGCTTCCTGAGATCTACACAAATCCCAATCTCACCTGTCTTCTTATCTTGCACTACCATGGGGATAATCCACTCTGACTCTTCGACATGTTCAATAATCCCTGCTTCCAGCATTCTGTCGATTTCAATCTTCACTTTTTCCTTATATTTCGGGTTCAATCTATAGGGTCTTTGCTTGACTGGCTTCGCGTCTGGTTTGAAAGGTATTCTCATTTCTCCCATAGGTCCTTTGATTCCCTTCATATCAGTGAACTTGGTTGGGAACAAGTCCTGATACCCATCCAATAATTCTGTGATTTTGTCAATGGTAGCAACGTCCCATTAATCTTCGACATTGGCAAGATTTGGTGTTTCCTCTGTCCCAATATTGACTTTCTTTATCTTTATCGACTGTCCAATGAATGTCAGTTCAACTCCTGGTCCTTCCACATCTCTCTGACCTTCTGTTTCCATGATATTCACCTTCCTTGGGTCATCGTCTTTGTCGACATTAATGTTGTAGCAGGTCTGCAGTTTCTAGAGGGGCACAGTCCATTCATCCTCTTCTTTCTCCAAAGGGAGGCCAGATGCCTCCTCAAATACTTTCTGTCTCACCATATGTAGTGCTTGATCTACAGAAGGAAATTCACTATCAAACAAAAAGGTGGTTATAAAATTCTGGATCATACCTTCCCATTCTGAAGTGACAAGGCACAACTTTTCTTGAAGGTACCAATTAATCGGGGTGGTATCCAACGTATTGATGAATCTGTGTACCCATTGTTCTCTAGGAATATCACTCCAAGCCTCTTCACAACTTCGTACATGGTCCTTTGGGTAGCTTCGACCTGTGTACTGTGCTTCTTCGCTTCCTCCTTGTGCTGAAAGCCGCGCTGTCATCAAAGTTTGACATTGTGTCTAGTCTGTAATATTTCTTTTGTGTGTCCCCCACCATCTCGCTGGGGTGGCTTTCATGGCCTCCTCCATTGCTAATAGCCTCTGTTGTGTTGGTACAATTGTATCAAATTATGATAAGAAGTTCTCTAAGGGGTTCAACCCATCAAATGTGGGTAGATTACTCACTATTGTGCCAATCCAGTGAACTTCTTTGGTTATCCTAGCACATCTTCTTGTAGATACTTTGTACATCTAGTTCTGCCAGTTCTCCAGTGCTTCTTCTGAGTTAGATGAACATGTGTTGTCACTTCCCCAGCTCAGATTTTTGTCAGCTATAGGGTTGATATAATCCTGTTGTCTGGCTGTTAATTTGTAGATGTTTTCCAGTTCAAATGCGTGGTCCTCTTCTCTGATAGGTTCTGTGTATCGTGGACCTTCATTTGGATCTAAATGCGCAACGACCCTAAGGACATATTTCTCAAATGTCATGCATCGTTTCTTTAAATCAACAACAGTGGAATTGTCGAAGGCCCAATCGATTCCTAACAATGCAGGGTAAGGGTAGCTATCATCAACAATTTCAATTACCTCAAAATATGCAAAGGTTCTTACTCCATCGATGTCCACTGGGACATGCTCTAATCATTCAAATGGGATGACAGCTTGCTGATTAGCCATGCGAAGCCTGATAGGGGAATATATCATCTTGGGTTTTCGCATCAATGCCCAAGTCTTCTTTGTCATGACATTGACTTCTGATCCTAAGTCGAGGACCACATAGTCTATCTCATACTCTCCTATCTGAGCATTCAAGTGTAATTCTTTATTTGTCCTTCTCCTTTTTACAATTTGGTGCACTGCTCTATTCAGTAAGGGGTCTATTTTTCCTAGTTCATACTGCTTGATTAAATCTTGTAATTCTTGTACAACGCCTTTATCTTGAATCAACTTAACACAAGTGTGCAAGAATTCCATGAGTTTTCTTACCTCTTTCCCTTCTGTTGGTGATGCAGATAGATCAAACGCCTGAGGCATGCTATATTCTTTGATTTTTGGTTGTCTCTTTGATGAATATCCTTGATTTCCTTTGAACTCTTTTCTTGCCTCCTCGAATATCTGTCTTTCTTTCTTAGCATCGAATGTTGGGGTATTTTCTATAGATTTCCTGACTCAATGTTCATTTTCAGTCTTTCCTTGGGATGCTCTGTCTTCACTTGTAGCAGCGCCTCCTTGAGTAATAACAATGACTCTAGGGTCTGCTCTACGAGGTTCCACATATATCAGTTGTACTTGTGGGTTTTGTTGGGGTCCTCGTCTTTCCTGAATTTTATCCAACAGCACAAGGCATTCTTATATGACATGCTCGAAGGATTTAAAGTAACTACAGGTTGTGCAGGGATTCTGACAATCCCTTGCTAAATTTCCTAGCAACACGCAGTTGTTGTTACACGTCAAAATTGCTCAACTGGATAAGTGTCGCATATTCCTCTCAATTGTCGTAAGTGTCGCAACTTCCTTACAACTTTCGCAAGTGTCGCAAGTTGGTTACAAGTGTCACAAATGTTGTTTAAGCATACTTCCATGATGATGACACTAAGGAGACACTTAAAACATCTGATGTACTTGGTTTGAAGAAGGAGAACTGGTTCACTGGAGTCAAGTAACTCTTAACACCTAAAAAGGGCTTTCAATCAAGAGTTTTGCAGGTGAACGCTCCCCTAAAACAGCCTTAGGAGCGTTGGCGCTCCCCTATAAGGCCTCAGGGAGCGTTATAACGCTTCCTCACCCCTCTGAAGGAGCGCTGCCCATGTTTGAAGCATTGGCGCTCCCCTTAAGCTTCTCAGGGAGCGTTCTAGCGCTCTGATGCCCCTTTTGAAGGAGCGCTCCCTAATCTGGGTCAGTTGTTAGCCCGTTGAAGAGAATGAGGAAGGGATCTTTCGATATTAGGAGGCATTTGTACTCACATTCTTGGTTTCATCAAGAGATCCCTGATCTAAGGAGGAGGTTCCCAACTTGTTCTAAACATAACTCAAGAGGTTAGGCTCCTCCCAACCTATATAAGCAAGATCTATGATGGGGGAAAGGGGGAAGAATTGCTAGCATGAAACCTATGATCTCATAGGAAACACACAGTCAGCCAAAGGACAAGTGATCGGTGAAGCTGCTGTCAGACAGGTTGTGGATCTTTTGAGCAAGGGTTAGACGAAGGGGACTTGACGAAGCTGTCGCATTCGCATCTACGATTGTAAGTACTGTTGTCGTTATTCTCATTAATATGACATGCTTGGCCTATTTCTTTCTAGTTTGTGTCTAATGTTACATGAAATTATCATTAATTGATAGATCTGTTTTCAAGCTAATATCAGTGGAGTAGGAAGTAGTCGTATCTTGTTTGTCTGCAGAACTCAGTGAGGAGTGAAGGATTGGAGCGCAACTTGGAGCGTGAAGGGACAAATGTCGATAAAGAGGTACTTCTGTTATCCTTCCTTCTCATGTATTAGTTTAGATAGATTTGAAAGGAAGTCAGTGTCCACGTTAAGCATTTTTCTGTCTAGGGTGAAGGTTAAGCTCTTAGAGGCGATCTACCTGTCCGCATGGAGATTTTCCTACAACAGAAACTGGCGACTCCGCTGGGGAGATAGCCTCAAATTTGAAATTTCTTATTTCGATTTCTCCTCATTGACCTAGTTCTATCCCTTGATTTTTTTAGACCTAGTTCACTCCTCTTTTGATTGGTTTCATGAGCTGATTGGCTCCCTACCCCATCACACTCAGCATAATTGTCGGAATTGGATTGCAATTTTTTGATTTTTCTGTCAATTTTTGGAGTTTCAGACCCTGGTGCCCCTATCCTAGTGTTAACAGAGCGCCAATGCTCCTAATGTCTTTGCACAGAGCACTATAATGCTCCTTTCCCTTGGCAACAGAGCGCCAACCCTCTTTGGCTCAAAAATCTTCCAGAATTGCATTTTTTTTGGATTTTGCCTCTGTGTTTCCTCTGCTGAGTAACCTTGTGAGTCAGTGTTTCTTCCTTTTGAACCTTGACATCTGTCTTTTGATTGAAGAATAATCACCTTACTGTTTGGATCTTCTAGCCTTCTTCACCTTTTTCATTGAGTTTTTCCCGTTGAGTGAAATTTGAAACCTATGCATTTTTTCTTCTCTCCTCATCAGCTGAGTAAAAACCTTGGTGAAGGTCATCAAAGGACTACATACCTCTTTATCTTGATTCGAGTCAAGGTCATTGTTCTTCAACTTTTTCTTTTTGGGTGTGAATTTTGTTTTCTCTTTGATTGTTTCTTTTCTTTCGCTTTTTGTTTTGATTGCAACGAAAGGGTGCATTGTTTGTATGACTTTAGCTTGTGCTAGTTTGATTTTCATTCATAAAAAGGAAATTAGCAAGACAAGCATTGTGTTGAATTGATCTTTAACTCATATATGAACAATGAAAAATAATCTCCATGATTGATTGTGCATATTAGAAGGCATTTAAAAGTTTTTGCATTACATCAGGATTTGATTGAGAAAAAGAATTGTTTGAGGACACTCCATATTCGTGTTTGTTAAGTGAAAAGAACTCTCTCTCTCCCTTAGATAGACATTCATCGAAAGGAAATGAATGCTTATCATACTCGATGCATTCTTTGGGTCCGAGTCATAATTCCATTTGTTTCACTTTCATACACCCCTTTTGCGTAAAGAACAACCATAAAAATCAACGCTAATTAAAAATTATCTAGAACTTTTTCTTCGCTAGGATCCTCCACCAACAGTAGAATAGGTGTAGTACTTTGGATTAGGCTGTGAGCATAACTCTCCAAAGTTTCCAAAAAGAACATTAGCATCCTGAGTTAGGGAGATTCAAATCCAGTTATCGTATAAGTCTGCCTGGGATCCCCCTCTCACACAGGGGTTACGCACGAGGTCGCATTCAGGTAAGCTACGGGGACTAACCCTCCGTGGTTTAACTGATTGTGGTGGTCAGATCATATTATGGGGGTCACTTTGAGGTAAATCCACAATTACTGCGTGGAAGCCTTTTAGTTGATTTCGGGCTTGATACCCTGCCTTGACGTTCTGATCGGACTATCGACTGTTCCCGCCCAGGGGCTGACTGCGAATTGGTAACCTTAGTAGCCATAATATTTAGGGTCTTACATAAGGTGACGGTGACAGAAAGTCTCACTGTACCTGGAGCAGACATTGGTCAAACTCACTCGGTCTCCTTGGAGGGTAAATCCACAATTACTGCGTGGAAGCTTGCACCAAGGCATAGTCTGTTAAGCAGGTTTCCATTGTAACTGTTCCACCCTACCCCCACCCCTTCTGGACTTGATCACGCGACGTTGGATTTCATCACCAACTAGTACGGTCATCAAAAGAAGGTTCTGTTTGCTTGGTTGTGATTCTTAGATTTTTTTAGCGTGTGTTGTTTCTTTTCGTTAGTTGGCCATAGATTTCTTCCGTCAACTCTTTTTCGCCAACATCGACCCTCCACGACGCTCGCGGAGGCTACAGGGACTTCCTCCAAAAAATATGGAAGGAGACATCCCTTTACCCCCTCATTCTATGGAGGAATCTCCTCAACAGAGCAAAGTTCAAAACACTACAACTTCCCAGGAAGAAGTTCCCATCCCTTTGGAGAATTTTCGAATTGTCTCAGAATCTCAGGAAGCATACCGCATTCCGGAAGGATACAAACGACAGATCCTCCACTTAAATTCTGCTGGAGAATTTCTTGTCATCAATCCGGATATTCCGGTTGGGTCTCCTCAAAACCCTTTAGCCAATGACCCTTTTTGGACCACGGACATTGTTCGGAGTCCACCACGCTTGGTACGAGATCTCTATGGAACAGGGGAAGGTGCTGACGCATATTTTTCCTACACCGTACCTCCAAATCATTTTACCGGTGCCACCACTTTTATAGCCACACCACCCGTTGGTCCGAACGTACCATTCGTTGGCCCAAGGTCTACTATTCCCCTCCAGACAGCCCAATCTACGATAGTCCCTCACATCCTGACTATTCTCGCTGGTAATCCGGTGGTCACTCAAGCCACGATAGACACACCCATAACACCAAGACCTACACTCCCTTTTGGGTACAAGGCACTAAATGCTTTCACCACCACTATGGCCACTATCCAAGTTATACCGGGAAGTTCCATTCCTATCCAACAACCCGGAGGGACCAGTCTTGGTGGTCCTAATCCGCTCGGTAGTACTGGTCAATCTTTTACGTCTGGTTCTCAAATCCTGAGAACTCTACCTCAAGCTGGGGGGCATCCTCCCACTGGAGGACAAATTCCATTCGAGGGACACCCTCATTCTGGGGGGCAACCTCAAGTCGGATTCCACCATCAACCACAAGGATAAAATGTGTCTGCCGCACCCAATCCGTGGAGTGTCCCTTTTTAAGGAAATCCGCATGCCTCCACGGGACAAAATGTGCCTGCCGCATCTAATCCATGGAACGTTCCTTTTTCAGGAAACCCACATTTCTCGGCAGGACAAAATACTCAGACTCCGCAACAACCTCTTTATGGACAAATTCCCAACCCAACCCATAACCCTAAAAACCCATCCAGTTATCCTCCGCTCACACATGCTTCTCAAAACACCTCAAATCCTGCGTACCTTGGTCAAAACCAACCCCATATGAGAGGGCCCACTAGTTATAATTATCCACATAACCCGGTAATGGGCCCAACTGGTGTCCCTCTTCCACACCAACATTACCCACAGGTTAACCGACAACTACCTTTTCTGGCTACCCTGGATCTTCTAGACTTGTCTCGGTTAACAAATGATCCCATTTATCATTCTCCGGTTTGGCCAGCTATTCCAGCAAAACTTCCTTCTGATATCCCAAAATTCGACGAAAAATCTGAAGAAGACCTGAACAACCACATGATGACTTTCCATTTGTGGTGTTCATCCAACTCCCTCATGGACGACTCTATTCTTTTGCGTCTTTTCCAACGAACACTTACGGGTTCCACAGCAAAATGGTATATTGAATTACCACGCACATCTTTTGACGATTTCAACTCCCTCGCCATGTCCTTCCTCACACACTTCCAACTGCCCATATGATACGAGATGGGTACTGAACTATTAACCTCTCTTAATCAGACAACTTCCATACACATCTCCGATCATATCCACGAATGGAGACGACGACGAAGGCTAATCAAAGCGGTCATCCTCGACCAATTATTAGCGGAATGGTTCACGAAATCATTATTACCCCAGATCGCTCATGATGTTGCCATGGGCGGTGTGGTCACCGAGGAAGAAGCCATCGCCCAAGATCAGTACTTAGACTTAGTCTATTCACAATCCGGTACTCTGTATGAGTTGATACCGAATGCTACCCGTGCCACTAACGATCCATCCAAACCATCGACTGCTTTGCATGCAGATGGAGTTATTGGCTCCGTCAAAACCCAATCTACCACCCAGTCCACTGGAACGACTCAGCAGCCTGCTTCGATGACTGCTCCCAGTTCGATTGCACCCTCTTCTACCCCCCCTCAAACTCAAGTCTCTGATGTGAATGTAGTCCAATCAACCCCTTCAAAACAACCTGGGGGAAAGAAGAAAGCGAGAAACAAAACAAAGAAGAACAATAACAACGAACAACCCAAAACCCAACCGCAAACCCCTGCTGCTAGAAAACAACCACAGCGAAAACTGAAATTCCCATGTCTCATTTGTGGTGATGATCACTACACTCAAGATTGCCCACATCGTGATGAAGTGGACAAACTTTTCAAGGGAAATTCGCAACCCGCCGTGCTTACTCAGCCTTTTCCGCAACAACAATCTTTGGTTGCACAAACCCCCACGCCGGGGGGCAGTTCCAACCAACCCCATGATTAGGCCTCGACAATCGCACACATTTACATGTTTAATGGGGTTAATCTAACCACTCGTTCTGCGACATACGACACGCCAATTAAACCTGATAAGCCGAAGACTGCTACCGGTTCTTCACCATATCCTCTACCATCCTCTGTTAATCCTCCATCTCTTAGCCCTCCATCCGGGCCACTTCAGATTGAGAAACCTTCTTTTGACTCCATCTTATGCCCTCCTAAGAGCACCATCTGGAAGTCCACTTTCAATCCTAATTCACGGGCTGCCCAAAACTACAATATTGTAGAAGATTTGGCCCAAGCCCCGTGTGCCATGTCCGCATTGGAAGTTCTACAACATTGTCCCAACCAACGTAAGACGCTCTTAGCTTCCATTGGCGCTTTCGATCCCGAGTCATCAAACTACAACACATTTAATCTGGACGATCATCAATCACGACTCTCCCACCAGCTAGCTTTCCAAATCGATGTTGTTGTTCACAATCAACAAATTCATCGAACTATCCTGGACGAGGGAGCGTCTACCTGTGTCATGTCTCTAGCCTGTTGGAAAGGTTTGAAATCACCTACCCTTAACAAATCCCCTACGATGTTACGTTCCTTCGATGGACGAGGTTTCCACCCTCATGGATTACTACAATCCCTAGCCGTTCAATTGGGCGGTAAAACTGTTACCATTGATGTCAAGGTGGTCGATGCTCCCCTCGATTACAACCTATTACTCGGAAGAAGTTGGTTCTACGCTATGACTGTCGTCGCCTCATTGGTGTTTCGATGTGTACAATTCCCCCATCAAGGCAAAATTGTCACCGTCGATCAACTTGACTTATGTACTCCCGACGCTCTCATCCCTACCACCAACAACATTCCTTTTTTGGGAGACCACCTAGTTACGTATGAAAGCGTTGGTGTTGGCTTATTGAAAGATTCTAGCCTTATGGGTACTTTCCCTACACCACTTCCACCTACTGCACACCACATTGCTGCTGTCAATATGATCTCGACTATGCCTTATCAATCCCTGGAATCATATGATCCTTGGATTGTACCTAGTCCTTTGGAATTTGATGTGCTCAGTGACACCATGCCACTCAGCCCAACCGAGGTCGCATAAGTATCTATCCAATCTACCTCTCCCTCTCCCAACAATTCACATTCATTGGCACCCGATACTTATTCGGTGCCCTCGTGGTTGGATTCCCTATCATCTGCCGTTGATTACATTTCCCACATTTTTCCTTCCGATGAATCTATTATGGAAATGATTAGCATTGACGAATTGCCTTGGGATGATAACCACCATCGATCCTCTTTTCTTTCGCCTTTGGAAGAAGTTCAAGACATACGATCTGTCCTCCCCCTTGATGTTACCGATGCTCCAAAATCCCCTATCCTCACAAAAGATACTTTCTTTGAGGGGAACATGGGTAATATCTCTACTACAATCACAATCGACATTTCATTCAAAGAAGGTGTCGTGGAAAACATTAATCTTGGTGAAAATTGCATGCCCGACGAAGTGGTTTCTTACACCGCTTTGTTCAAGGAATTCTGCGATGTCTTCACATGGAGCTATGAGGAAATTCCAGGGATTGACCCTTCAATCATCATACACGAAATCAAGACTTACCCTGACGCAAAACCGGTTCGACAGAAACTCCGCCCGGTTCACCCCAAGAAAATCGCAGCTATAAAGGCAGAAGTTGAAAAACTTCTAAAATCTGGCTTCATCTACCCCGTCCCTTTGACGGAATGGGTCTCCAACCTCTTTCTGGTTGCCAAGAAACAAGGGACCATCCGTGTTTGCGTAGATTATCGAGATCTCAACAAAGCTTGTCCCAAGGACAACTACCCTACGCCTTTTATCGATCAGATCATCGATAATTGCGCAAGAAGCGTAATCTTCTCTTTCATGGATGGCTTTTATGGATATAACCAGATTGAAATCTTACCTGCTGATCAACATAAGATAACCTTCATTTGCCCTTGGGGAACTTTCGCCTACCGAAAGATACCTTTTGGCCTAAAAAATGCTAGTGCTACTTTCCAGCGAGCCATGTCGTATTCTTTCCACGACATCAAACATATCGCGGAACCTTACCTCGATGATTTACCCGCCCATTCATCCAACCGACCCGATCACATTGGTCACTTGCGTGCAATTTTTCTTCGATGTCGCTTTTATCGTATTCGTCTGAACCCACATAAATGCATTTTCGCTGTCGAATCCGGTCGACTCCTCGGTTTCATCATCTCCAAAGACGGGATCAGCGTGGATCCCTTAAAGATCAAGGCCATTCTAGCCTTACCCCCACCTACCAACTTAACCCAACTCCAAAGTTTGCAAGGCAAAGAAAACTTTCTTCGCCATTTCATCTACAATTATGCCGAGATCACTAAAGGATTTATGTGGCTACTACAAAAGAATGTCCCTTTCATCTGGGATGACACTGCCCAACGGTCATTCGACGCTCTCAAGCATGCTTTGACCCACACTCCTTTGTTACATCCTCCCGAATATACAAAGGATTATATCCTTTACTTGGTCGCTTCTACTTCCACCATTGCGATGGTGCTAGTTCAAGAGGACTCTAATGGTGAAGAACACGTGATTTATTATCTGAGCAAGAGTTTATCTGAACCCAAACTCAGATATTCGCATGTTGAGAAACTGGCTATGGCAGCCGTCATTGTTGTCCAAATATTCCGCCACTACATCTTATTATGCACCACCACGGTAATCGCAGTCTCTAACCCCATGTACCACGTCTTGACACGTCAAGTACTTGAGGGAAAATATTC
>ML793837.1:94390-123983 GCA_009831015.1 Picea engelmannii
CACTGCTCCCTTGTCTGCATGTTGGAAACAAAACATTTGTTAAAACTCTTTTACATACCCAAAAAAAATACATATACATCAAAAACTTAAAAAACAAAAACTAGACAAGGTATGGCTTAATCTCTTACCTGACTCATCCCAATCTTCCCCTGCGGGAAAAATCAAGTCCATACTCCCACAGAAGTCTACATCGGCATAAGGGAAGTCCTCTATCCAGAGGTACTGCCGTCTCAGCCAGGCAAAGAAATCACCAGTGAAGTGGAACTCTGACTCCGAAACTAGCCTTGGAGACAGACTAGTCCACCAGTTCGTTCTCGAGCTCGACAATATGAGAATGTAACCGGGTAAAATTTTATCTCTTTTTCGGACCTGTCCGGATATGAACACACGAAAAAGGAACCCCCCTGGAGTCTCCTTTAAACCCTTTTCAGACTCTCTAAATATGAAAAGATTGTCGAGTGATCTTGCTTCCTTTCACACTCGTTAAAAGGTCAGAAAGGGCGTCTTGCGAGCGTTAGTTTAACCCTTTTTCGGTCTCGTTGGAATACTGTACGAAAAAGGAACTGAGAGAGTTCTCTTTTAATCATTTTTACAAACTCTATAATCCCAAAAAACCTTCGAGTTTTCTATCTTTGGACTCGTTAAATCACACATCGACAGGCCCATACGGGACCGATCCCTTACTTCTTCCGGTTCGTTAAACAATGGAAGAGAAACTTACCGAAGGTGAGTTATATCGAGCATGTGTTATCCTCCTCGAGCTCCTTAAATAAAAAAGAGGTACTCATCTATCTGGATGGGGGAAAAATTGAAAGGAATAAGCCAAGCAGTCTCTTGAGAACATCATCCAACACTTCTTAGAGTCGCCCTTGAACATGACACTTTGTCATTTACATACATCATAATCCGTTGAACCTCTGTATTGAGCCAATCCTTTGAGTTCCTTTCACTCCTCTAGGTCACCTGACGCAAGTCATCGCTTCCATTGCATAAGTATTTCTCCACGTCACGTTTGCTGGTGTGCCTCAGTGTTCAAGGGAAGTATCCGCCTCGAGAGTCAACCATCCCAAATATCTTGTCTCAAAACCCATGTCAGTCCATGTTCTTTTGATCCACCAATTACATATTTATATGCATTTCGCGTCATTGATGGAGGATACATCAAGGCCCTCCCTCGACGAGTCTATTCCTTTCAAATTCAACACATTATCCGGGAATTAGACTTAGAAACTAGTCAGTACTTTGGGACCTGCATGCCTCAATGGCAGACCTCCTCACATTCGACAGTGGGTTTACACTATTGACCTCTGATCGAATGATTCCATGAATGTTCGACCTCATCTTATCTATTCATGTTCGATGGAATGTACTAAGGTACCTTGGGAATCATTGACATTAATGGTGATCTCCCTCACACTTGTTAACGGTTTACCTCATTGACCGGTAATCAAGTGGTTTCTTCCATGTTCGACATCAAGACATCTATTCACATGGTTAGAATCGTATCACACTAGGATTGGTAAGAAGACCCTGGGTTGAGTAATTCACTTTGATATATGTTTCACCTAGGTTGCGAAGGAGTTTTTATTGGACAAAGAACACATACATTGTTACATAGATCCACTTTGTATTGGTCGCGGCTATGTCTTGTCATCTCGTAGATCCACTGTGTATTCTTCGTGGCTACGATCAGTCCGAGTCATCACAGTATAGATCCACATTGTATCTTCGGTGGCTATACTCTTTTATCAATACAATTATGGATCCGCAGTGTATCTTATGGTGGCCATACCTTACAAGTCTCGATCACCCAAGCATAGGTATGCCTGCCTTGGGTCTTGAAATATGTCATGATATTTGTTGGATGTTTGTGTGCAGCTTTCGTCAGGTTCTCCGAGTCTATACCCTTGCTTGAACGTCTACAAAGTATTTCAGTCATCGGTTCATATCTTTTAACTTCATACTTTGGGGGGAATTCTGTTACACGTAAAAATTGATCAACTGGATAAGTGTCGCATATTCCTCTCAATTGTCGTAAGTGTCACAACTTCCTTACAACTTTCGCAAGTGTCGCAAGTTGGTTACAAGTGTCGCAAATTTTGTTTAAGCATACTGCCATGATGACGACACTAAGGAGACACTTAAAAAATATGATGTACTTGGTTTGAAGAAGGAGAACTGGTTCACTGGAGTCAGGTAACTCTTAACACCTAAAAAGGGCTTTCAATCAAGAGTTTTGCGGGTGAACTCTCCCCTAAAACAGCCTTAGGAGCGCTGGCGCTCCCCTATAAGGCCTCAGGGAGCGTTATAATGCTTCCTCACCCCTCTGAAGGATCGCTTCCCATGTTTGAAGCGCTGACGCTCCCCTTAAGCTTCTCAGGGAGTGTTCTAGCGCTCTGATGCCCCTTTTGAAGGAGCGATCCCTAATCTTGGTCGGTTGTTATCCCGTTGAGGAGAATGAGGAAAGGATCTTTTGAGATTAGGAGGCAGTTGTACTCGAATTCTTGGTTTCATAAAGAGATCCCTGATCTAAGGAGGAGGTTCCCAACTTGTTCTAAACATAACTCAAGAGGTTAGGCTCCTCCCAACCTATATAAGCAAGCTCTATGATGGTGGAAAGGGGGAAGAATTTCTAGCATGAAACCTATGATCTCATAGGAAACACACAGTTAGCCAAAGGAGAAGTGATCAGTGAAGCTACTGTCAGCCAGGTTGTGGATATTTTGAGCAAGGGTTAGACAAAGGGGACTTGACGAAGCTTTCGCATTCGCATCTACGATTGTAAGTACTGTTGTCGTTATTCTCATTAATATGACACGCTTCGCCTGTTTCTTTCTAGTTTGTGTCTGATGTTACATGAACTTATCATTAATTGATAGATCTATTTTCAAGCTAATATCAGTGGAGTAGGAAGTAGTCGTATCTTGTTTGTCTGCAGAACTCATTGAGGAGTGAAGGATTGGAGCGCAACTCGGAGCATGCAGGGACAAACGTTGATAAAGAGGTACTTCTGTTATCCTTCCTTCTCATGTATTAGTTTAGATAGATTTGAAAGGAAGTTAGTGTCCACGCTAAGCATTTTTCTGTCTAGGGTGAAGGTCAAGCTCTTAGAGGTGATCTACCTGTCCACAGGGAGATTTTCCTACAACAGTTGTAACAGATTATTTGTCCTCAGCCTCGGTCCATACCTTGTCCTTGTCCTCTTCCTCTGTAGCCACCGCGAGGAGTGAAATTTCCTCTCCCCAGAGAGTTGTACTGTGGAGTGTTTCCATCTTCTTGTACTTCACCTTGAATGTTGTATATGTCTCTCAACCTTTCATGCATGAGATCATAAGCTCTACAATCCCGATCATCATGCCCCACTGATTTACAGAATGTACAATACAATTTTTTGGGTGTCTGGACATACTTCTGCATGTAGTATCACTCACCTGGGAGATTCCTATTTCTGCATACATAGCACCAGGGTAGGTTAACTTGCTTTAAGGGGCTCGGTGCCCCTGATTCCAAGTACTCATGAAATAAGGGATAGTGTTCCTTATCATGGCCTTCAGATCTGCATCTTACACACCATATATCTTCCCTTTTGTCTTTTCCCTTATCTTTCTTCATATCCTCGACCTGTAAAGACAAACTAGTTAGCTGGCTCATGA
This sequence comes from Picea engelmannii, assembly GCA_009831015.1. Taxonomy (NCBI): domain Eukaryota; kingdom Viridiplantae; phylum Streptophyta; class Pinopsida; order Pinales; family Pinaceae; genus Picea; species Picea engelmannii. Next base: position 98,044 of record ML793837.1, read on the forward strand.
TCTGGATAATGCCTGAGCTAGATTCTCCCATCAGTGCTGATTCCAGCTTCATGGCGATCTCCAAATATTCTACCTGAGATGAAATCTTCTGCTACATCAAAGGGATTCTTATGTGTGGTAATAGCGTAGCGATGAACCACTCTTTGTTCTGTTTGTCATGGATCTGGAAAGTTAATCAACCTGTCAGTGTCTTGAATCTCTGGTTGAACTCCCAAATAGGTTCTTCTACCTTTTGTTTAATCTATTTTAGTTCCGTAATACATTGTGACTCTGACTTAGGTTTCTTAAACTCTGCAATTAGTGCATTCTTGATCTCATTCGGGGGCTTAGGCTATGGCAATCCTTGGACAAGTTTCATGTACCAGCTCAGTGCACGGTCCCTTAGCATAGTGTTGAACTGGGTTCTTTTGATAGCTTCATCGGTGATACTTTTAATATTCCATATGGCCTAACACAGAAACCAATGCTGATCTGGATCTTCAGATCCATCTCCTCTAAAGATAGGGAGTCTCATTTCATCTACCATAAAGTTGACTAGGGTTCTTGTCTGAGTAGATGCCGGGCTACTGGTAACAATACTCTTAAGACTCTAGTGGTTCTGACTATTTTGATTGCTAAGTATTGTTGGGACAACGGGTGGATTAACGTTACTTACTTCAGTAGTTCGCGCAGTTCCTGAGGTTTATGGCTCGCTTTGGAATAGTTCTTCAAATTCCCCTTCTTCTGTTCTGGTGGGCTCTGGATGCTCTTTGTTGGTTAGATCTACCTCTTCTCCACTATAGAAACCTTCTTCACCGTAGTTTTGCTTAAACAAATTCTCAAGGTGAACTCCTTGGAATACTTTCCCACTATGCGTATGTCCTGCTTCTGTGTTGCTGTCTCTATCCGAGATCTTGAACATTAGCCTTTTCAGGTTCGATCAATCTACTGTATCTTCAAGATGTGGTTTTCATGCAAGAGAATCTTGGTTCTTAGCTTCAAGAAGTGCAAAAATTTTCCTCTAGGTCCCTTGAAAAAGTATCTCTCAGCTTGACTATACGATTTTGTTCTATCAACAACAAACTCAGTGATATATCCTATGATGGTACTATCAAACCAATGATCTACTGCTCTGGATACAACATTGTCGACTCTCTTGACCTTCTAGATCAATGTTGGTGTCCAAACCACAGGGGGTCTAGATTTGATTTCAAACTGTGTGTCAGCTAACCTAGCCAACCACTCATGTAGTTCCTGATGGATTCCTCCAACGAAGATCTCGTGAATGTCGGTGAAGATGTATCTTTGTAGCCAATCTTCAGTGCTTATTTTAGGGTTCTTGTTCTGGGCTTCAATGAAGTCCTTCTCTTTATCCTCTACCCACTTCTGAATCTCTATCATCGAAGGGAACCACCTTGACATTCCCTTAAAAATATTCAAGTCTTGACAACGGAACCATGTGTTGGCACAAGGGAAGACCTAGGGTTCAACTTCAAGAGTGCACCAACAAGCCCTAGCTACTGGCCCTTTCGGCAACACCTGCAAAGTAGGTGCAGTCTCACCTGAAGTAGCTATGAGGTGGTTGCAGGAAAAATATGTCTACAACCAGGGGAATATCAAGCGATCCTTATTACAACAACAACATAACATGCATCTACCATTCACTAGCTAGATCTATCCTTCACATCTATAGGTCTGATCTAATACAATAATGCAGATAACAATATAACAACAATAGAGCTCAAAGTGTCAATCACACACACAACAACAGATGTACATGGTTCACCCTCTCTCTAGGGCTACATCCACAGAACTGTGCTTATGGTATATTAAGATAAATCTTACAGTTCTAATATGCACTCTTGGCCAACAAATCCTCTCTTCTCCATCTCTTCCTCTCTCCCTTCTTACGCACCCAGCTGAAGATCTTACAATACCGGAAGGCTCTCTCTCTCAACACTTCTCTCACCCTTAATACAATATTCTCCCAATGAAAAATAATTGAAAACAAGGCTCAACCATAGTACCGAACCGGCCTATGTCCTCTCAACCTCTATTTATACATAGAAATCCCTCACCGATAGCCTTAGGTTGAAACCTAGGTGTCAAAACCCTAATTACCAAAACCTTAGGTGTCTACGACCCTAGGTCAACTTGACCCATTCTTTCCGGGCTTCGCCAGCCTGTCTTTCCTTATCCATCGCGTGGTGTTCCAAGGAATCTAATGCTGGCTTTTTCTACTTCCTGAGTCATCCTCGGTCCATCTTCCTTGCTGATCTATCATCCTTGATCTCCTCATCCAATGGCTTTCTTTTCTGCACTTCGCTCCATCTTCTCTGTTATTTTGCTCACTTTGACCCAGTGACAATCACTGTGTCTCCCGCGAAGCTCACTTTTTACCTTTTATTCCTCGTTCTTTGCTCCCTTCCATAATCCAATGCCAACATATACCAACCCCCACCATCCTTGAATTGGCTGACCAGTCCACCCTTTGACTAGAGGGGATCTTGGAGGATGTTGTTACTTTTTTGGATTCTTTGGCATATCCAACAGAATTTGTGATCCTACAAACAAAATATCATCTTGAAGGCCACCCTATGATTTTGGGGAGACCATGGTTAACCACGACCAATGCTTATATTGGATGCATGACAGGGAATATGATGATTTCCCATGGGGATTCTATGAAAAATTTGGTCCTTTACCCAACAAAAAAACCTATCTTGGCATGTGATTTTTTTTTTGTGATGATTTTGAACTTGAAGATGAGAATGTTCAACCCGTTTTGACAATTGACAAAGCCCCATCTTTTAAAACTGAAACATCATATGATGTTATCAGTAATTTTATCAACAAACCCTCCTCTGTCTCTGAGACAATGTATCAATTGATAGAAAACAAATTAAATGATGAATTTTTGATAATCTTGAACTGAATTTGAAAGAAGAGGAAGAAGGTATACCAAAAACAATCATTCAAAATAACATCCCAATTGAAATCAAGCCAAGGAAAACATTGAATATTAATCCAAACCTAACCTCCACACATACTGACAAGATGTTACAAGTTCTGAAAGAAGAAAAAGAATCCTTCACATGGGATTATATGGATATAAAGGTTGTACACCCTGATCTTTGTACCCATCATATCTACATCCCCACTTGACAACCACAAAGGAGGATGAATCTTTCCATGAGGGTCATTTTTAAGCAGGAACTCCAGAAACTATTGGATGTTAATTTTATTTTCCCGATATCTAAAAATGAATGGGTATCACCTCTCGTTATCATCTCAAATAAAAATGGAAAATGGAGGATCTGCAAGGAATATTAGGAATCTTATAAAGATACCCAAAAATACCATTTTCCCTTGCCATTCATCGACCAAGTCCTAGACACACTATCAATAAATAAGTATTTTTATTTCCTCGATGGCTTCAACGGATACAATTAAATCCATATTTCTCCCAAAGACTAGGACAAGACGACCTTCACCTGCCTCTGGGGCACATTTTCATACTGTGTCCTCCCTTTTGGGTTCTGTAATACACCTGTTGCTTTCCAATGGGTGATAATAGTCATTTTTTCTGATCTAGTTTATGATAATGTTGAAATATATATGGACAAATTTAATCCATATGACACTGAGCTTGAAGAGGCACTATATATTATAGAAAATACACTCCAATTATGTAAGCGGACTAACCTTTCTTTGAGTATAGAAAAGTGCCACATGATGATGACAGAGGGAGTGGTCTTGGGACATTTTCTCTCTGCTACTGGGATTCAGGTCGATCCAACAAAAATTTAGGTAATCTTGAGCATGCCACCTCTAAAAACATAGAGAGAGGTATGCATATTTTTAGGTAAAACTGGGTACTATTATTGTTTCATAGAAAATTACTCCAAAATTGCATCCCCTTTGTTTGTGTTACTAATGAAAGATGCATAATTCTCGTGGACTAACAATTGTCACTATGTTTTTGAAGAGTTAAAAACATTGGTATCTACAACTCCTATTTTATGTGAACCATATTGGACACTGCCCTTTCACATCTCCTCAGATTCCTCTAACACTGCTATTGGGGATGTCCTAGGACAAGAGGAGGAAAATAATCCTTATGCCATCTACTACACCAACAAGAATTTAGCACCAACAGAATTGAATTACATGGTAACTGAAAAATAGTTCCTTGCTGTCATATTTGCAATTGATAAATTCCGACATTACATAATTGGTTATCTCATCTTTGTACACACAGATCACTCAAATATCAGGTATTCATCTAATAAATCCATTACAAGTGCAAGAGTTATCATATGGTTATTATTAATGCAAGAATTTGATATTACCATTATTGATAAACCTAAAAACGACGACGTGGTCGCATATATTTTATCTAAACTTATTGTAAATACTGAAAATTCTCCTGTCGAACATAGCTTTCTGGATGAACACTTGTTTGTAGTGTCTTCCCATACACCATGGTATGCAAACATTGCTAATTACCTTGCTACAAGAAAATTGCCACACCATGTCTCTCCAAGAGAAAGACGAAATATTATCCAAAAAAATGCCAGATTTTCATGGATAGATGAATATCTCTTTTACACAGGAGCAGATTAGATAATTCAAAGATGCATGAGAGAGTATGAGATTCAGGACATTTGAAAATCCTGCCACGATGGGCCTTAAGGAAATTTCCAGACAAAAGAACAAGCCATAAAGCACTACGCATGGGTTATTATTTCTCCACTATATTTAAGGATGCAAATAAATATGTAAAAGGATGTGATAGTTTCTAGCAGATGGGCTAACCCATTCATCCTGATGACATGTCATTACAAACAAAACTAATGATAGAACACTTCGAGAAGTGGGATCTCAATTTCATGGACCCAATAAACCCCTCATCACATTAAAAATATTATATCCTGGTATGCACAGACTACATAACCAAGTGGGTAGAGGCAAGGGCTCTCCCAAAAGCCACATATCAAGTTGTTATGGAATTCTTGTTTGAATAAATATTTTTTCGGTATGGCATGCCAAGGGAGATAGTTATCAACGAAGGAGAAAAATTCATAGGGAACATGATTGAGGCACTTCTTAAGAAATACATGATTCAACATCGAGTCACTTCTCCTTATCACCCACAAGAAAACAGGCAGGTCGAAAGCACCAATAAAGTATTAGAAACCATTCTTACAAAGACAATGGCTAGCCACTTCTGTGATTGGGGCGATCGATTATCGGAAGCTCTATGGGCTTACATGACAACTTGGTGAAATACAATGGGCTTCTCTCCATTTGAGATGGTATATGGTAAGTGCCGAATATTCCCGATTGAAATTGAAATCAACACACTTAGTACTATTGTAGAGGTTGGCTTGGATTTGAACATAGAAGCATTGATTGGAAAAACTAAATGAGCTCGATGAAATCCGTTTGGACACATTGCAACATATTGATATTGTGAAGAACCAACATGCAAAGTGACATGATAATCTCATTAAAAATAAGTTGTTCCAGCTAGGGGATTTTGCACTCGTTTATGACTCCAAGTTTAAATATTTCAATGGAAAACTTCACACTAGATAGTTGGGCCCCTACGAAGTGGATACAATGTTCAAAAATGGGACTGTTAAAATATAAACATAGACGAAGAACATACCCCTTTGTTTTCTAATGGGCATCGTCTATGGTTACATCATCATCCGAATTCAAGGGACTCTTTCATCAAGCAGGTTTCTTCTATCCCACACTTAGAAATGTTGCATGAAGAAGGGAAAGCCTCCACACCTTCACCTCCATGACCATTATATATATATATATATATATATAACTGTGAAAACTCCTCATGGGAACAGTTGGACATATGTTAGCCGAAAACCAACTTGCTGGCAGTTGGCATCTACTAAAAAAAAAAAAAAAAATTCAATCACCAAAATAAAATATTCATGCTAGATTTTAATCCTGGAACGTTATGATCTTTTTTTTTCTTTTTACAGGAATGATGTTGTAACTTCTACACAACGTTGTTACTTGTCAATTAATAACATGATATATCTGTTGAAACTTGTCCAAGTAACAACACGAGACAATGATTGAAACTTTTCCAACTAACAACATGATGTATCAACATGACAAAAATTGCAATAAATGACACCATTCAAGTTGTGTCGTTTATTTCAAATTCTTGGTTCAAACACAAATAGATTTATGCTATGTCTAATTTAGAAGAATGATTCCAACATTATCCACACTGATGCAACTTGCCACCAAGCATTACCCGTCCGCCAAAACTTTTGCCAAATTTCACCGCCAAATTGGGAGCTGCCACACGTACTTTTTGTCGGCACCGAATCATTACAAGACACCACCATTTGGACTTAAATAATTTCACCACTATCAACCAAATCATGATAATAAATATTTCTCGTACCAAAAACCATGACCACTTACAGTAATCCCAAATAGGTATGATTCGACTTAACACTTAATTATTATTTTAAATAATTGTAATGCATGAATTGGCTACTACTTTCCTGATGAGTGGACATGGATGCCCAACCATTTAGTTGGGGGGAGATGTCAATTCCAATAATCATACTTTATTTACATGTGCGTACATCATATAATTTACCCAATTAGGACTTAGAAGCGCATGCACCTACCAGATTTGAAACTGGAAACTTGCAAAATTTGAATAAAAACCCACGCCACCTTTGTTGTTCCTGCATGAACAAACTGGAACTTAGTCACAACCATAGAAATATAACAAGTTCACGTGAATCCACCAATCAAGTCGATCAAAATTCAAATAAATGGGAGGGTCGACAGTATGACATGAACCAAAAGATGTGGAACGATTGCAGTGAAATAGAGTAGTTTACCAATTGTTCCAAAATACAGGGTGGAAAATATACTTTGAAATATTGTAGGGTTTTGATGTGGAAACAACATTAGAGTTCACCCAAAACTTGATGGGTGAAAAATACAGGGTAAGGGGTGTAGATATTGTTGTAACAAAAGAGAGAATAGGTAGGTGATGCAGGAGAATCTCTCACAACAAGCGAACCAACACAGAATGCAAGTGAACAACTGGACAAAACCAACACAAGTTTTGAAATTGTCTCGAAGATAATGCGCCAACCTTAAATGTGATATTAAAGAGAGGCATACTTTTATATTGTAATAGAGGTGACATACGCTCTCGTCTGAAGTATATAGAGGCATACTTTTATATTAAAGAGAGGCGCCATACGCTCTCGTCTGAAGTAGATAGAGGCATTTATGTTGAGATGAAATAGGTAGATAGAATTTAATATTAGATTAGATAGTTTTAGAAAGAAAGAGGGAAATTGGATATAGACACACTCATTGTGAATTTGTATTATTATTGAATCAGGAAGAGCATAGAAGAGAAGCAGAGATTTGTGGAAGAACACCCATGTACAGAGTTTGAATTAATAGAAGAGGTTGATTCAAATCCATGGTTTTGTGTTTGTTCTCTGTGTATGTATGTTGAATGCTATGCTCATGAGTATTTACTTCCTGTTATGCATTTGCTTTACATGCTATGTATGAATGATTTCTTGCTGAGTGTTTGAAATATGAGAAAGGAAGTAGAGGAAATGAGTTTCAATTGGTTATCTATCTGAGCAAGGATTCCTGCAAGGAATGCAGTTGAAGTCATCCGCAAGGAGTGCATTGACAGAAGGCTCAGATAGTTTAACTCTTGTTCTCATTCACCCAGAAGTGAAATTGGGTTATAGGAGACGTGCAAGGAGTGCGTAGGCCAAGGAAAGTCTCAGTTGTGAATCTGAGTGGAGTGTTGAAGACTTCTTTTGCAGATGTGCGCAGAGTCGAAAGGTTCTCAGATATTTGGAAATATATGAAGGTTGTCGCAAGGAGTGCGTGCAAAGACCCTCTTTGAGGCTCGAAGTTGAGAAAAGCTTTGGAGGAGTAAAGCCTTCGAAAACATTGAAGGACATTTGAAGTTTGTAGGCAAGCAGATAAGTCCAAGAAGGAGTCCTTGGATCATTTCACGAAGTCATAAAAGGGGAGGACGGAAGGTCAGGATATTGTGAAGAGGATTTGAGAAATCCCGCCAGCCGTCAGATCTGCCAGAGGAGCAGGGAGGTTACGGTTGCGTCCGGAGTCCAAGATCAGAAGATTGGGGACCGCCGGATCTGCACATAGTTACCTGTCAATCGTCCGATTCGATAAGAGTTGCATAGGATTTAAGTCCTCATGAGTAGAGTGGAAAACCTGAGAAGCATCGGGATATTGAGGCGTCGGGGTTCACGGAATCGGGAGTCACGAGGACAAGTGATCGTGAATTTCCATAGCGGAAACCCTGAATCAACTTGAACCATTCATCAGTCGAGACACGTGGACGAGATCGAAATTCCATCGACACTTCGACCATCAAGACTCACGCAGGTAAGTAACTTGGGTTTTAGTATTTTGCGAGAGCCAAGGATCGATCTGATCCATCCATTCACTAGGGACACGTGTTAGGAACCCGAGGGGAGTCGGGGTTCGACACATCGGAGGTCCTGAGGACAGGATACTCATACAATTTGGAATCGTGAAACGTGATATCCCGACAGGCCAAAGGAACAGTGTGGGGCCACAGCAGAATTAGTGGAGGACAGGTGGCACGATTTATCGGAGTTCAGGGAAAGGAAAGTCCCGAAACATTGGCATTAGGATTCGCGATCCCGCGAAGTCCGAAATCCCGACGAGGTGACGGGACTGTTGAATAGTCAACCCGCATGTGCATCGGAGTATCGACACATCAGGGTTCGGTAAATCCATTTGTTTGATATTATGAGTGGCGAAATCGTGATAGGAGAAATCCCAACATGGTAAAGGAAGGGTCAGCGTTGACTTGTATCGAGTTTCGGGGATTCGAAACACCAGCACTCGACCATAGACCTCGCGATACCGCGAAGTTCGATTTCCCGATAGAAGAAAGGGAGATCCCTTGAGAGAGTTGTTGTGGGTGAAAATTTCCTGATAGGGAAATAGAAGGAACGGTTAGTGTTCTTCGGGCCGAGGAAAGAGAAGATCCTGTGAGCGGACGTGCCCTGTGGAGCGCGCCTGCGTCAAGTGGTATCAAAGCTTAGAAAAGATTCTTTTCTTTTTGTAGCAGAGAAAAGGAAGAATTTTCCATGCCACCGAGGAGAAGGGATAGACAATCACCCGATCCAGAGGAGGAAAGGGAAATGCCCAGAGGAAGGGGTAGAGAAGTGCAGAATCCAGAAGTAGAAAGAGATCTGCATAACTTACGCGCTATGATTGTGGACATGGAGATAAGACAAAGGCGCACAACTGATTTAGGAGATATCAGTGAGTCCGAAAATGAAGATGATGCTAGACATGGAGAAGAAGAAATCCCAGCAGAAGATGCAACAAATTAACGCTTACTTAAAGATGTTGCAAGAATGGGTGCAAAAGTGAAAATGGGCATTCCAGTTTATGAGGGAAATCTGGATGTAGAAGAGCTTCTAGACTGGATTAGATCTCTAGACACCTATTTTGACTATGAAGATATCGAAGAGGACAAGAAAGTTAGGCATGCCTTCATGAGATTAAAAGGACATGCAACCTTGTGGTGGGATGAACTACAAGTGGATAGGCGTTGCCAAGGCAAGCAGAAAATTAAGAGCTAGGATAGGATGATTGCAAAGATGAAGGCAAAATTCATTCCCAGGGACTATCAAATTTCTCTATTCAAGAGGATGTATAACCTGAGACAGAAGTTGATGACAGTAAAGGAATATACTGAGGAATTTTATAGGTTGAATATCAGGGCAGGTCATCGCGAAAGAAATGACGAAAAAGTGGCCAGGTATATGAATGGCCTGAGATATGAGATTCAGGATGAGATGAGCATGGTAACCATTCAGAATGTGGAGGATTCTTATCAAATGGCTCTGAAAGATGAAGAGAAGCTGAGCCAAAATAAAGTTCATAGGGGCAGAGGCAGAAGTCATCCCAGAGGCAAATCAGTTGCCCAGGAAAGAACCCAGAAGCCCAGGGACGACTGGAAGAAACCTAAGACTCGGACATAGAGAGGTGGAAGCTCATAGCGAGGGAAATACACTGAGAAGAGAGGACAACATAATGAGCAGAGAGGATATTATGCTAACAACAACACTTTTCCTCGTACTAGAGGTAGAGGAAGAGGAAGAGGTAGAGTAATAACATGCTTCACGTGTGGAAAAAATGGTCACAAGTCATTCGAGTGTCCAGAGAAAAAGAAAGAGGTTGGAGAGACTCACATCACCGAGGCACAGAGGTGAAATATTGAGGTGGAGGATGCTGAAGGTGGAAGATCACTGGTGATGCGAAAAGTCCTTTTGACACCAGAGAAAGAAGTGGAAAGTTCATTCCAAAGGACCAGACTTTTCAGAACAACTTGCAAGACCAAGGGTTGGGCATGCAAGGTCATTGTGGACAGCGATAACATGGAAAATCTTGTTTCAACCGAGATGGTAGAGAAGATGGAATTGGAAACAACTGATCATCCAAGTCCATACAAAGTTTCGTGGCTACAAAAAGGACATCAGGTAAATGTCACCAAATAGTGCTTAGTTGAATTTAAGATAGGAGGATATAATGATAAGATATTATGTGATGTCATTCCTATGGATGTTTGTCACCTATTGCTGGGTAGACCGTGGAAATATGATAGAAATGTGATTCATGATGGGAGGATGAACACATACACCCTAGAGAAGAATGGGAGGACACACATGTTGCTTCCAATTAAAGATAAGGAGGTGAAGCCGGAAGTGAGTAACACTGTACTTTTCATGAGTGGGAAGGAACTTCTTACCGAGGTTAAGAAGAAGGAGGATCCACAGTTCATTGTGGTTAGAAAACTGAGGATTGTTTTGACTAGCACAAGAGTGGATGATTTTCCAGAGGAGGTTCAGGAACTGCTGGAAGAGTTCGCTGACATTGTAGTGGACGGATTACCTCATTCGTTGCCACCAATCAGGAGTGTGAGTCATCATATTGATCTCATACCAGGAGCTAGTTTGTCGAATAAATCCATGTACAATTGACGCCACAAGAGAATGAAGAGGTCAAAAGACAAGTCCAGGAGTTATTGGACAAAGGTTTGGTCAGGGAAAGCTTGAGTCCATGTGTTGTTCCGACAGTACTCAGTCCAAATAAAGACAGAGGCTGGAGGATGTGTACTGACTCAAGAGCCATTAACAAGATAACCATCAGGTACAGATTTCCATTGCCGAGGATGGATGATCTGATGGATTGCTTAAGTGGAGCAAAGTATTTTTCAAAGATCAATTTGAAAAGTAGATATCACCAGATTCACATGAGAGAAGGTGATGAATGGAAAACAACATTCAAGACAAATGAGGGTTTGTATGAATGGCTTGTTATGCCGTTTGGCTTAAAAAATGTGCCAAGTACCTTCATGAGGTTGATGAACGAAGTCTTGAAGGAGTTCATCGGGAAATTTGTCATTGTGTATTTGGATGACATATTGGTTTTCAGTAAAACTGCAGCGGAGCATCTGAAGCATTTGGCTACAGTGATGCAGAAATTGCAGCAGGAGAAGCTGTTGATAAATATGAAGAAATCCTCGTTCATGAAGACATAACTCATTTACTTGGGATTTTTTATTTCGGCAAATGAGTTGAGGATGGATCCAGATAAGGTGGAGGTAATAAAAAATTGGCCATCACCGAAGAACATATTTGAGGTGAGAAGTTTTCACGGGTTAGCTAGTTTCTACCGAAAATTCATCAGGAATTTTAGTGGAATTAGTGCAGCGATGATGGATACAGTGAAAAAAAGACACAAATATTTTCACTGGACTAAAGAGGCCAAAAAGAGTTTTAAATTGTTGAAGAGGAAGATTACGGAACAAACAGTTTTGGTGTTAACAGATTTCCGAAAAAATTTTCAAGAGAAATGCGATGCAAGTAGGTTTGCAATCGGGGTGGTCTTGAGTCAAGATGACAGGTCAATTGCATATTTCAGCGAGAAGATGAGTGAAGCGAAAGTGAAGTACTCCACATATGATAAGGATTTTTATGCCATTATTCAGGCATTGAAAAAGTGGAGGCACTATTTGATTCCAAAGGAATTTGTTTTGTATAGTGATAACCATGCATTACAGTTTGTGACCCAACAAGAGAAGTTGAATTAGAGGCATGTTAAGTGGGTTGAATACATGCATAATTTTACATTTGTGATTAAACATATTTCTGGTACTGCTAACAAAGTTGCTGATGCTTTGAGCAGGAAGTGTTTGTTGTTGCAGGAGTTCAAAGTCAAAACATTGGGTTTTGATGATCTCAGGGACATGTACGTAGATGATCCAGACTTCAAGGAGGCGTATGAAGCAGATGAGAATCCATTTCTCAGGGATAGAAGCCAATGGGCTGAGTACATGATCCAAGAAGGATTATTGTTCAGAGGCAATTAGCTGTGTATACCTAATTTCTCCATGAGGGAGAATCTGCTGAAGGAGAAACACAACAGAGGATTGGTCGGACACTTCGGTCATGACAAAACATTCTCAAATCTGAGCAAATCATAATTTTGGCCAAGGATGTGATCAGAAGTCAAGAAATTTGTGGACAGATGCAGAATTTGACAGCATTCGAAGGGGAGGAAACATAATGCAGGTTTTTATCAACCATTGCCCATACTTGAAAGGCCATGGGATGCAATTAGCATGGATTTTGTATTGGGGTTGCCAAGAACACAAAGAGGTTGTGATTCAATCTTTGTGGTGGTGGATAGATTTTCCAATATGTCACATTTTATCCCATGTCAGAAAACCAGTGACGCGACTCACATCGCGAACCTATTTTTCAAAGAAGTCATTCGACTTCACGACTTACCAAGGAGTATTTTTTCGGATCGAGATACGAAGTTCATAGGGAATTTCTGGAGAACCTTATGGAAGAAGCTAGGAACTAACTTGTGACAGAGCACCACAACAGTTGGGACAATATATTTCCGCATACAGAATTTGCGTATAACGACTCAGTGAACAGGAGTACAGGACAGAGTCCATTTTAGATTGTTTATGGCATGCAGTCGAGGGGGATTTCTGAATTGAGGGATTCAGAACAGACTGCGACTAGGAGCGCTAGTGCAAAAGAATTTGCTGAAGTGATGAAGGAACTTCACAGCTAGGTGAAGGAGCGGTTGCAAAATTCAAGCCAGGAGTATAAGCACAAAGCCGATCAACACAGAAGACAACCTCAATTAGGAGTTGGTGACTTGATTCTGTCACATTTGAGTAAGGATGCAAAAGCAGAAAATGAGAAGTCAGTGGTTCAGTGGAAAAAGCATATGCTAGTTGCAAATAAGCCAAAGATGGAGCGGATACTGGATAAACGAGTGGGTAAGAGGACCAGGCGGAAATAATACTTTGAGTATCTGGTCAAGTGGAAGAACCATCCAGTTGAAGATGCCAGCTGGGATACTGAAGCGGAGATACATAAGTGTGGACATACCATGCAGGAGCTCATGGACAAGAGCCCATGAAAGTTTTCAAGCGAGGGAGTATGATGCAGGAGCATCTCTCACAGCAAGCGAGCCAACGTGGAATGCAAGTGAACAACTAGACAAAACCAACACAAGTTTTGAAATTGTCTCGAAGATAATGCGCCAACCTTAAATGTGATATTAAAGAGAGGTGTAATTTTATATTGTAATCGGACCTTGAGCCATACGCTCTCGTCTGAAGTAGATAGAGGCATTTATGTTGAGATGAAATAGGTAGATAGAATTTAATATTAGATTAGACAGTTTTAGAAAGAAAGTGGGAAATGGGATATAGAAACCCTCATTGTGCATTTGTATTATTATTGAAGTAGGAAGAGCATAGAAGAGAAGCAGAGATTTGTGGAAGAACAACCATGTACAGAGTTTGAATTAATAGAAGAGGTTGATTCAAATCCATGGTTTTGTGTTTGTTCTCTGTGTATGTATGCTGAATGCTATGCTCATGAGTATTTACTTCCTGTTATGCATTTTCTTTACATGCTATGTATGAATGATTTCTTGCTGAGTGTTTGAAATCTAAGAAAGGAAGTAGAGGAAATGAGTTTCAATTGGTTCTCTATCTGAGCAAGGATTCCTGCAAGGAATGCAGTTGAAGTCGTCCGCAAGGAGTGCGTTGAAAGAAGGCTCATATAGTTTAACTCTTGTTGTCGTTCACCCAGAAGTGAAATTGGGTTATATGAGCCATGCAAGGAGTGCGCAGGCCAAGGAAAGTCTCAGTTGTGAATCTGAGCGGAGTGTTGAAGACTGATGCTGCAGGTGTGCGCAGATTCGAAAGGTTCTCAGATAGTTGGAAATATCTGAAGGTTGTCACAAGGAGTGCGTGCAAGGACCCTCTTTGAGGCTCGAAGTTGAGAAAAGCTCTGGAGGAGTAAAGCTTTCGAAAACATTGAAGGACATTTGAAGTTTGTAGGCAAGCGGATAAGTCCAAGAAGAAGTCCTTGGATCATTTCGCGAAGTCATCAAAGGGGAGGACGGAAGGTCAGGATCTTGTGAAGAGGATTTGAGAAATCCCGCCAGCCGTCAGATCTGCCAGAGGAACAGGGAGGTTACGGTTGCGTCCAGAGTCCAAGCTCAGAAGATTGGGGACCATTGGATCTGCACATAGTTACCCGTCAACCGTCCGATTCGACAGGAGTTGCACAGGATTTAAGTCCTCGTGAGTAGAGTGGAAACCCTGAGAAGCATCGGGATATTGAGGCATCAGGGTTCGTGGAATCGGGAGTCACGAGGACAAGTGATCGTGAATTTCCATAGCGGAATCCCTGAATCAACTTGAACCGTTCATCATTCGAGACACGTGGACGAGATCGGAAGTCCATCGACACTTCGACCATCGAGACTCACGCAGGTAAGTAACTTGGGTTTTAGTATTTTGCGAGACCCGAGGATCAATTTGATCCTTCCATTCACTAGGGACATGTGTTAGGAACCCGAGGGGAGTCGGGGTTCGGCACATCGGCGGTCCTGAGGACAGGATACTCGTACAATTTGGAATCGCGAAATGCGATATCCCGACAGGCCAAAGGAACAGTGTGGGGCCACAGCGGAATTAGTGGAGGACAAGTGGCATGAGTTATCGGAGTTCGGGGAAAGGAAAGTCCCGAAACATTGGCATTAGGATTCGCGATCCCGCGAAGTCCGAAATCCCGACGAGGTGATGGGACCGTTGCATAGTCAACCCGTGTGTGCATTGGAGTATCAACACATCCGGGTTCGAGGTTCGGTAAATCCATTTGTTTGATATCGCGAGTGGCGAAATCGTGATAGGAGAAATCCCGACAGGGTAAAGGAAGGGTCAGCGTTGAATTGCATCGGGTTTCAGGGATTTGAAACACCAACGCTCGACCATAGACCTCGCGATACCGCGAAGTTCGATTTCTCGATAGAAGAAAGGGAGATCCCGTGAGTGAGTTGATGTGGGTGAAAATTTCCCGATAGGGAAATAGAAGGACCGGTTAGTGTTCTTCGGGCCGAGGAAAGAGAAGATCCTATGAGAGGACGTGCCCTGCGGAGCGTGCCTACGTCACTATGGTGAAGAGGCTCCCACAAGAAGGTGAGGGATGGTTTTGTAGGAGGAAACCCCTGACGCATGAAACAAAGGAATTCAGTAGGGAACGAGAACTCCTACAATGTCGAGGGAAAGGATATGCACGGGATTTCGTTCCTACCATATGGATGGAAATGGCTCTCTTCATTCAAAAGTATCTTACATGAGAGGGTCGCTACCATGTAATATTTTCCTATCACCTCAAGTTGTTATCACATGCAATACATAATGCTCATTTGAACATTCCATATTTCCTGTTGAGATATTTACAACTGATGGCATGCTTTGCGAGAGGTGTGAAACACCCCTTAGTAGAAATTACAAACCATGACCTGGTTAAAATTTTAATTCTGGATTCTCTGACAAGCACTCAAACGTCATGGAGACAACTCCTAGGACTACCGAAATAATCCATGGAGGAACAAAAGAAAGAACTGGAATGAGGTGAAAAAAAAGGTTAGATGGAAATAAGGGAGACAGGTAAAGCAACATAAACCCATGGGAAATTAATCAAGATGGTGATCCCACGGAAGTCAAATATGAACAGGGGCCTGACCATTCCATGCAATCACCTGTGGATAGTGATGTAGAATTCATTGAAAATGGTCCTTTAAAGGAGAATTGGAAACCATGTGTAGTCAAATAAGAGCACCCTATAACATCGACCATGCCTAAAGGTAGAAAAATAACAAATGCAGAGTTTGTGGCATTCCCACCCAAGAAGAGGACAAGCTCAATGGGCCTTGAACCAATGAGAGTGGAACCACTTGTCATCACCCCATTATATGTTCTAAGCACGGGTGCCATAAAAGGTAAGAAGAAATCTCCCTCTTTGATTAAGCAAGTTGTGAAATTGAAAAGAAGAATTTGAAATTGAGGCAAAAAATTAGGGAACTGAAGAAATAGGTTAGGGAAATGTCCAAGACTGCAGGGCTAAACACCCCTGCTGATGCGACCAAAACCTTTAAGAAAACAACCTCCCCTGTAACTATCCTCCCAGCCAACCTGAGACTGGGGTACGCCACTCCAGCGAAACCACTCATGCTCTGACACCAGTCGGTAACATTCCCAACCATCAGGTCGGGCCATGCTACTCTAGGGAACACTTTCATTCCCATATTGCGGAACATACAGTAGCATACCCAATAGTCAACTAAGCAATGCCACATAAATTTACTCTTTAGACTGCATGCAACTAAAACATATACATATAGCACGCTCGCAGAAGCTTTACATCTAAACATAAACAAACAATTACCTTCTGTAACATATGACTTTTATATTGAAATAACAGTAACTACCGATATGCATCATTTACAGGAAATTACCCATAAGCAAACAAGAAATCATAATCACATATATGACAACATCATAACATAGGCATGTAAATAACAAAACAACATATCAATATATCATACAATTGGTACTTATCTTACAAATACTGTCACCAACTGCTTACAGACCGTCCACGAACCTCCCAGCCATAGACTACACTGTTCATCACTCTCAATAGTGAGTCACCCCCGAGCTGGGACTGAACTCCACCCAGGGTAAAGGGATTCCTATCCAAGCTAAGGCTCATGGAAAATAGGAAAGACTCCGTCTCAGATGCTCACTCAACTAACTGCCTACAACCTCTCATTCCCCACATGCCTATCCCACCCAAGGAAGTGTGCCCCTTCTCTACTCAAAATTCCCTCGGCTTCCCCACTTCCCTTCCAGGGCTTCAACAATAGGTCGGACCGGAAGTCTCAGAGCATTGTAGCTGCAGTTTAGCACCTTTGGAAATCAATTCCCAACAATTCTCTCACTCAGAGAACTGCTCACGGGCTTGACAACCTGCTTCTTCAATCCCGCTCCAAGCTAAACAGGTACACCAACCAAAAAGGGTGTGGAAACAGGCTTCAGAAAGGTGAAATGGTTGTCTCAAGGATAATGAAATGTATGAGTGAAATGGTCATGGAATCATTGACTGGATAACTGAGTGTGGTTCAAAATTACTATGAACTCTTTGTGAAAAGTGATGATGAGAATGATGGTCGTCCTCCCCGTTCCTAAGGTATTCGTGAGAAAAATCTCCCAATGAGCTAAGTTCCTCCACGATATGAATGCATGTCCCCAACTTGACACTTGTCATATCAGAAGTTACTTTTGTCCACTTGTCCCCAACTTTAGAACTTAGGATAAAATAATTATTCATACTTTATGTTTTAGGAACTATTAATTTAATATTCCCTTGACTTTTGGCCCTCCCTTTCCCTAACTGGTGAAGTTCAGTCCCCCCATCTCTTTTATCGTGGTCGGTCTGCGCGCAATGATGTATTTTATATTAATCACGAGTCATGTACAAAGTAGGTGCATTGGCCCTTGACATCTAGGCGTTCCGGCCTAATACCAAAACATAAGCATTCTGACTTATAATATTGGTTCACCAGCCTATAATGCATATCATATACATAAAGGTTCACCGACCTTAGTATTGCGTGCACTTTAGTTACTGCGCGCGGTATCCGCTGTCCTTAAGGTTGTACGCACTTTAATTACTGCGTGTGGTATCTTGTGATGTGCATATTACATCATTTTACTGCGCAGTTCATGCGCGCACTATGCCACATGATGTGCATTATCAAATGAGGTCAAAACAACTCACCAGCTTAAGTATATTTATATTACATTTACAATTGTGTTCGGTCGAGGGATATTGCAATCCCCTCCCCTTATTTATGCACTATCCTCAGTGCATCATATACCCATATATATCAGATTTTTCAAAAATCTTCAAAAAGATGTGGGCATTCTGTCCACATTGCATCTTCATGCTCCCAAGTAGCATCCTCAGGGCTGTACCAGGTCCATTGAACCTTTACAAGCCCTATGGATGGGTTCCGGAGCTGTTTGACTTTCCTGTCCAAAATACGCACTAGATGCACTTGAAAAGCACCTTCTTGCTCCACCTGAATCACATTCCAATCAATAACATGATTAGCATCGGATATATATTTGTTTAGCAATGATACATGGAAGACATTATGAACATACATAGATGCAGGAAATGCAATCATATAAGCAATTAGACCAATCCTCTCTAGGATTTCAAATGGTCCACAAAATCTGGCTTCTAACTTGGCCCAACTTCCCATCTTCAAGGAACTCCTGTTAGCTTTCACTTTCAGGAAAACATGATCACCCACTTTGAATTATTTGTGGATTCTATTTTTATCAGCATAACTTTTCTGTCTATCTTGGGCAGCTTTGAAATTCTGCTTAATTTTTAACATTTGGTCCTCCATCCCCTTGAGAAACTCTGGCTCGACTACTGTTCTATCAGCTGGGTTATCCTAGTTTACTGGAGTATTGCACCTTTTGCTGTAAAGTGATTCAAATGGGCTCATCTTCAGTGATGCCCGATACCCATTATTGTAAGCGAATTCTACCAAGTGTAGGTAGTCATCCCATTTCAATGGTTTGTCCATCACATACATTCACAACATATCTTCTATCACCCTGTTCACTCTTTTTGTCTGTCCATCAAACTCGGGATGATAAGCTATACTAAAGTTCAGATTCGTTCCAAATCCTTTGAACAATCCTTTCCAGAAATTTGAGGTGAATTTCGGGTCTCTGTCAGACACAATCATTTTAGGAATTCCGTGCAATTGTGCCACTTCCTTCATGAAAATATCAATGGCATCTGCTTCCTTGTGAGTATTTTTTAGTTGAATAAAATGGGAATCTTTTGTAAGCTTGTCCACCACCACCATAATCGAATCATGCATCTTGCCTGCTCTAGGAAATCCCGTAATAAAATCCATTGTCACCACTTCCCACTTCCATTCAGGAATGGGCAAAGGTTGCAACAATCCTTCTGGGTGCCTATGTTCTTCTTTAACTTTCTAGCATTCCATACATCTTGTGATGTATTCTGCTATCTCTCTCTTCATTCCTGGCCAAAAGTATTGGCTCTTGATCACTACTACGGTTTTATGATATCCAAGCTGCCCTACATAACGAACATTATGCATCTCATGCAAAATTATACTTTTCAAGTCCTCGACATTTGGTATGAGAATTTTGTTCTTGTGCAACAATATTCCATATACTCCCAACTTATAAATATCCATCTTCTGAATTATCTTACCCTATTGTAGAATTGCTAACAATTCTCTGTACTGCAGATCTATATTTGCAACCTCCATAATTTTGCTTTTAACATCAGTCTGATACATGTTGATGGTTGTAGCACGTAGTTCATGCACCCTCCTGCTGAGTGCATCAACCACTTTATTTTCTTTCCCTTTGATATGCTTTATATCAAAGTTATATTCACTTAGAAATTATAGCCATTTGCTTTGCCTAGAATTTAGATTTGGCTGATCAAATAAATATTGCAGACCATTGTGGTCTATTCTTAGCTCAAACCTTTTTCCCATGAGGTAGTGTCTCCATTTCCTCAGGGCATGTACTATGGCTGTCAACTCCAAATCATGAGTGACATAGTTTCTTTCATGCTCTTTCAACTTCCTTGATTCATATCATATCATGAATCCATTTTGACTGAGGACTCCACCAAGTCCTTCATTACATGCATCTGTGCATACGATGAAATCTTCATTTGGGTCTGCAATCCTTAGTATTGTAGCACTTGTCAATAATTGTTTCAAATGTTGGAAACTCATTTCATAGTCCGACGTCCACTGAAACTTCATACCCTTTCTTTGCAAGGAAGTGATTGGGTGTGCTATCTTTGAGAATCCTCCAATGAATCTCCTGTAGTAACATGCAAGGCCCATGAAATATCTTACTTCTGTCACATTCTTTGGTGCTGACCATTCTCTAATGGATTCTACCTTCTCAGGGTTCACTGCTATCCCATATTTTGAGATGATATGCCCCAAATAATGAATTTGTTTTTGATAAAATGAGCACTTGCTCAATTTTTCATAAAATTGATGTTCCCTTAATACTTGCAACACCATCCTCAAATGATGTTCATGCTCTTCCTCTGACTTGGAATATATAAGAATGTCATCCAAAAAGTCAATGACAAACTTGTCCAAATACTCTCGGAAAACACCATTCATTAAGCACATGAAAACAACTGGTGCATTTGACAACCCAAATGGTACCATTGTGAACTCGTAATGACCATACATTGTCTTGAAGGTGGTCTTGCTAATATCTTCTTCTTTAATTCTTACCTGATGGTATCCTGATTTGAGATCTATCTTTGAAAATATCCTTGCATCCTTCAATTGATCAAAGAGGTCATCAATCCTTGGTTGAGGATACTTGTTCTTAATAGTCACTTTATTCAATTGTATGAAGTCAATGCACAATCTTAAAGTTCCATATTTATTTTTCACAAACAATACTGGGGCACCCCAAGGTGATACACTTGGGCGTACATACCCCTTTTTCATAATTTCTTCAAGCTACATTTGCAACTCCTTCAATTCTGGTGTACTCATTCTGTAAGGAGTCTTTGATACTGGCGCTGCTCTAGGCATCAAATCTATAGAGAAATCAATGTCTCTCCTTGGGGGTAGTCCTGGTACTTCCTTGAATACATATTCAAACTCTTTCAGAACTGCATAATCCTCCAAATTGGCACCTTGTCTTTAGGTGTCTCCTCCATATGAGCTGCAAAAATTTGACATCCTCTTCTATAACATTTCTTCAGCTGCAATTCTGAAATTCCTCTAATGGTTACTGCCCTAGAAATTCCCTGCACTCTCCTTTGGTTCCCTTCTTCATCCAAGCAAGTGAATTCTTTATTATGACAATCCAATAGATCATGATTTGGGTCCAACCAATCCATCCCAATTAAACAGTCATAGGAACCTAAAGGTAAGATGTTCAACTCTGCCTTGGTATTCAGTCCATTTATGTCTATGAGGCAGGACTTAACCATATCATTAACTTTTCTTCTGGCTCCTGTAGCCAGTTGCACCAACCAGGATTTTCCATGTTTGCTTCTTGGCAATTGCAAACTTTCCACCATCTTAGGGTCTATATAAATATGACTAGATCCTAAATCAATTAAAATATCAAGGGTTTGGTTGTTGATCATACCTTCCACCTCAATCATGTGGGACTGATACTCTGCTTTCTTATTGTCCAGGGCTGCATAAACCCTTGGCACATTTCTTCCCATGTCCTTTACTGTCTCAGCTCATTGTACATTATGAAAAACCCTACCTTTTTCACCTCTGTGAGAACAATCTATGAACCTATGGTCTCCTTTACAACCCCAACATTGCATAGGTGGTTGTCTTGGTCCTTGAATCCCTGTGTCAATCACTCTAGTTTCCTTATGCGTTTGCTGCCATTGTGGATTATTTCTGAAGAACGGTGGGTTAGCTCCCTTCTTCCTCTGATCCATCTTGAATTTCTTATTGTCTTCCCAAGCCTTTTGGAAATATGGCCTTTCTTTCAGTTGGTCATATAAGCATTTATCTCTCCTTATGGTCTCTTCTAATGTCTTCGGATCATCATACTATATTTTGTCACTGATGAACGATGGAAATCCACTTAAATACCGTTGAATATTGACTGTCTCATCCTTAATGAAAGAGACATACTTCAGAAGTTCCAGAAACCTTCTCTCATATTCATCTATGGTCGTACTTCCAAGCTTGAGTTCAAAGAACTCTTTCATTTTCTTGTCATAGTATCTCTTAGTCAAGTACTTCTTCTCAAAATACTTCTTGAATTCCCTCCAAGTAACACTTTTCTCTACAATGTGTTGTACCTGCACAAGTTGATCCCACCACATGGAGGCCTTTCCTTTGAGTTGATAGATAGCGATTCTACCTTCAATATGAGAAGAATTATTATGCAATTGAAAATACTTCCTCATGCCTAACAACCATGTTTCATCATCTTCATCCTTCTTGTGCTCACCATCAAATGTAGGAGGTTTGATTTTGTTCATTTCTCCTCGAAGATCATCCACCCCAGATCTCTTATACCTTCTGACAGGGGATAGACTTGAGTTGTTGACTGCTCTCTTATGGGAATGCCTTTGGGGATGATGGTGATGTCTACTAGCACTTTTTACTTTTCCTTTCTCCTTTGAAGATTTGTGATTCTCAGATCTACTTGAGTCACTCTCCTTAACCAATTTCTTCTCTATTCTTTTCAAACCTTCCAATAGCTTCATGATGAATTCATCCTGCTTCTCTTTGGCTTTCATAATCCTTTCATTATCAACTTTATGGCTTTGAACATCCTTCTGCAAATTCTTAATGGTATCAGCCATATTCATATCTTCATTCCTTTCTTCTCCATGTCCATTGGAGTTCATTCCTTCCATGCCCAAATGGAAATCCATCCCTCTGATCTTCTCTGGATGACTGCAATTCCTCTGTGCCTCTTCTATTCCTATGGACTCTGCACTAGTTTGACCTGATTGAGTTGTTGTTAATTCTACAAAACTTGCAGCCATCAAAACTAATCAGGCTAACAATTCAACAATTCATGAGAATATGCACCATTTCGATTCAACATACACATCATCATTATCACTCCCTGTTTCCTGGTGTTATCACCATGACAAATCTAGATAAGACCCAAGTCTCTAGAACACTGACGCACAGTGCCTTCCAAGATACACTTGTGCAAGAAGGTGGTTTTGTCGAAACCACTTTCCCTAAGACACGGTATCACATGTCTCAACATGTCAAATCCACCACTCGTGGAGCGAGTGACGGCTAATCAGATCAACCTGCTTCATTCGTTTGGTACTTCAAAACCATGTGACATCAGTTGAATGCCGCCATGTAACGAACTCAAAAGATAATCATTCGAAATGGATTGGTCGAGCATGGAAACCCAACTCTCTTGTATGTAATATGTTTGCACTTCATAAATGGAGTTCTATAATTACCACTCCCCAAGTATGAAGATATCTGCGTATCCATAACCGAAGTAATCTCCAAGCTGCTCGACTTCCTGCTATCTGTAAAGACACATTTCGGTATCCCCAACCTGAGATACATGGATAAGGCTAAGTCGAGTGAGACTGGTTACTCGAGCACCATGCTATTCTTTCCTGCGAATAAGGAGGAAAGGGTCCTTGTGCACATTCTAGAAACTAAGTGCCACACAGAGCCGGTTATAGACTCGCTATTGGAAGTCAGGTTGAATCCCACTATAAAGGATTTAGTCATCAACAGGCCAACCTCTAAGAAGAAAAGGAGTAATCAGCATAAGAAGGAGGAATCTACGGTTGAAGCAACCGAAAGTGTTGGAGAGAATCAACCAGTCTGGTTAGACTCTTCTTTAAAGGTGGAGATCGCTAAGCTGAAGTAAGTCTTCAATTAAGATAAGCATGTATAAGTGAATTTTGAATAGACGATAGTGGAGGTAAAGAGTACAAGAGATGATAGACATGTTCTTCAAACGACCTTTTTTACAATAGGCTAACTGTTGTCATCACCCTTTTGTAATTTTGTGATTAATATGATTATATAAATACAAAAATGAATTTTAGAATGTTTTATTACAATTTCTATCTGATGATGTTATAACTCTTGTTTTCTTTTATAATATTTTTTTTTTGTAATCTTATATTTTATTTTCATCTGTCTAAATCGGAGGAAATTAAAACTCAGAATTCTTTTTAATTAATGTTTCAATGCGGTTATGTGTTTCTTTTTCTTTTATTATTATGAAATTTAAACTCAAACTCATCGCCTTCCAAGAGAATTTGCGTGCATTAACTTGACCTGTTCATTTATATTTATCGTGCATAGCAATATTACAAGGTAAAATGCTTCTCCGTGCACCTAAATATACTGTGCATTTCTTCTTCGTCGTACCGATTAATTACGCACACTACTCTGGCGTTGTGCGCCAATATCCACTGCGCATAGTTTTGATACAGCGCACCGATATTCCACATGCATTTTTTTCCTATGCATGCACCATGTCAAGTTTAACATATTCCTTAGCACTCAAATATCTGCGCACACTACTGAATACACCGTCGTGAAACAACTTATACTCATACTTATGTGCGTACTAACAAAACTCCTCTGCATTAAGCAATACTTGCGCACCCCATGTGCACCTTACTATGTGTGTGCTTACCACGTAAGGCTAATTTCAGCATGTGCATATACACATAATAATCTTCCACGTGACGCCATAATTTACCTTGCACACTGGCACACCAAAGTTTTCCCGTGCGGTGCCAAATTTACCATGCGTGTCAGTACACCAACCTTTTTCCAAGGACACTCTGTGACTCCAATTTTGGTCACTTCGAAGTTACTTTTCTGTGAATATTCAGTTCAATTGCATGCCTCTGGTCCATCCAAGCTCAGTGTTGAACTGAGGCTCTGATACCATACTGTAACGATCCCCCCGACCAACCTAAGGTCGGGCTACACCACTCCAGAGCAACCACTCATGCTATGACACCAGTCAGTAACATTCCCAACCATCAAGCCGGGCCATGCTACTCTAGGGAACACTTTCATTCCCATACTGCGGAACATACAGTAGCATACCCAATAGTCAACTAAGAAATGCCACATAAATTTACTCTTTAGACTGCATGCAACTAAAACATATACATACAACACACTCGCGGAAGCTTTACATCTAAACATAAACAAACAATTACCTTCTGTAACATATGAATTTTATATTGAAATAATAGTAACTACCGATATGCATCATTTACAGGAAATTATCCATAAGCACACAAGCAATCATAATCACATATACGATAACATCGTAACATAGGCATGTAAATAACAAAACATCATATCAATATATCATACAATTGGTAATTATCTTAGAAATATTGTCACCAACTGCTTATAGACCGTCCACGAACCTCCCAACCATAGACTACACTGTTCATCACTCTCAACAGTGAGTCACCCCCAAGCTGGGACTGAACTCCACCCAGGGTAAAGGGATTCCTATCCAGGTTAAGGCTCATGGACAACAGGAAAGACTTTGTCTCAGGTGCTCACTCAACTAAGAGCCTACAACCTCTCACTCCCCACATGCCTGTCCCACATAAGGAAGTGTGCCCCTTCTCTGCTCAACAGTCCCTCAGTTTCCCCACTTCCCTTCCAGGGCTTCAACAACAAGCTGGACCGGAAGTCTCAGAGTGTTGTAGCTGCAGTTTAGCACCTTTGGAAATCAATCCCCGTGAATTATCTCGCTTAGAGAACTGCTCACGAGCCTGGAAACCTGCTTCTTCAATCCTGCTCCAAGCTAACCAGCTACACCAACCAAAAAGGGTGCAAAAATAGACTTTAGAAAGGTGAAATGGCTGTCTCAAGGATAACAAAATGTATGAATGAAGTGGTCATGGAATCATTGA
>ML793837.1:124033-200815 GCA_009831015.1 Picea engelmannii
TGTCCACTTGTCCCCAACTTTAGAACTTAGGATAAAATAATTATCCATACTTTATGTTTTAGGAAATATTAATATAATATTCCCTTGACTTTTGGCCCTCCCTTTCCCTAACTGGTGAAGTTAAGTCCCCCATATCTTTTATCGTGGTCGTTCTGCGCACAATGATGTATTTTATATTAATCATGAGTCATGTACAAAGTAGGTGCATTGGCCCTTGACATCTAGGCGTTCCAGCCTAATACCAAAACATAAGCATTTCGGCTTATAATACTGGCTCACCAGCCTATAATGCATATCATATACATAAAGGTTCACCGACCTTAGTATTGCACACACTTTAGTTACTACGCGTGGTATCCTCTATCCTCAAGGTTGCGCACACTTTAGTTACTGCGCGCGGTATCCGCTGTCCTTAAGGTTGAACACACTTTAGTCACTACGCACGGTATCTTGCGATGTGCATATTACATCATTTTACTGCGCAGTTCATGCACACACTATGCCACATGATGTGCATTATCAAATGAGCTAAAAAAAACTCACCGACTTAAGTATATTTATATTACATTTACAATTGGGTTCGGTCGAGGGATATTACATCCCCAGAAATAGGGGCTTCTAAGAAACCAAAGGAGGAGTCTTATTCAATTTGGGAAGATATTCTTAGGCATGCATGATACTCACCTCAAGAAGTAAATATCATAGTGGCATCTACACAGAAAGAAGTGGAAACCAGGGAGGTTGGAGTTTTTACCTTTGAATTTCCCTCTCCTATATTCTTACATGAAAATATTGACAAGTGGAAGGCACTGGAAATATCCTACCAAGAAGGCATGACTCCTATAAAAGAACATTGACAAATTTTCCAGAATATGGAAAGGAAAAGAGAAGATGAACTAACCCTCTACATGATGGAAAAGGAACAATCGGGAGAATATTTGAAAAATCTAAGGGATGCATAGAATCAGGTTAAGAAGAAGAAGGAAGAAAAGCATAATACATGTTCATTTATTCAGGATTTGTTGAACTATAAAATTCCTTCTCCTGTGTATGCTTTGTTTCTTCAAGAGTATTTCATCTTTTTTTTATCTCACATCCATAATTGAAGATAAAACCTACCTATTTACAAGTGATAAAGCATTATGGAAGGAATTTTATGCAACTAATATGATCACACGACACTTTGTATGTGAATTTTATTTTCATCATTCTATTACGCCATATGAAAGAGAGTTTAATCATACACCCTATATAGGAGAACTCCAATTTCAGGATTTTCTGTCCTACCTATTGCGTCAGGTTAAGTGGAAAATGGCCCAAGAGAATGTCGAAAGGAACCAGGCCACATGTGAGCTAAGGATTACAACAGAGCCTTCTCATGTAGACGATGATACCAGGGATCAAAGCCTCATTACCAGGTCTCTTGATCTCTCAAGGATGTTTGTATGTCTTCGGGCATAGGTAATTAACCATTGCACTGGTTGTATCAACGATGCAACATTTGAGATCTTGGAGGGATGGAAAAGAATATGGGAGTCATCTACAGTTTCAATTGAAACTAGGGAACCCTTTGGGTTTCCAAAATTCAAAATATCCATGGGCCGATTGAATAGGTACATTAAGTGTATTGAATAGAGATGCCCTTAGTGGATTGGCCTGAAGTTTTATTTTCCTTTAATCTAGTTTCCTATAGATAAGTATCGTCCCATGTATGAGTTGGAAGTGATGGAGAAAAAATGGGGAATGGAAGTTATGGTGTCAGTAGATTTCAGGGCTTCTAAGGAAGATACACATGAGGCCTACCAACTTGGAACACTATATGAAACCTACTCTTGGGCTAATCATGATCTTAGATATAAATTCGTTGCATGAGCACATGTAATAGGTCTAGTTGGGGGGAGATGTTGTGCCCATGATTTGTACCCTTTTTTCCATCCATTTACCTTATTTTGAAGATACTTTAAGTCATCTTTTACCCTCTTTTGACAACATCTTGCATGTGACTTCATGTTTTAACCCAAGGCACAACCTTTTTATGAATTGCATTATTTAAGTAGTAATATGGGTTGTCAAGTAGTTTCCTACTTAATTTCGGGTTTACTAATTATATGGATTGGAAGCATATACTTGTAGGTTGGAAAACATGTTGTGTTCATTCAAGGATTTGATGTTGTTACTTCTTCACGAGCTCAGATGGTGTCCCTTTTCATATGTTGTTAATTATATATCATGTCACCCTTTGAACCACGATGTTGCCACTTCCACGATCTGATTGATACTTGAGAATTTAGTCTTTCATCGATGCTCAAGTATAGGAGCATACTAGCACCCATGTGGCAAGGACAAGTCACCAGAAGAAATGAGAGTACCATATGTTGCAACTATTCGTGGATGTAATAATATACCAAAATTCTCTATTTTTTACATCGGTTGTAACAACATGAATGTGCAACAGATCTTGTGCTATGTATTGATCAGATCCGATATTCTATTTTGCGAAGATCGTTATATAGAAATGTATAAATAATAAGAACCATCTCTGGTTGAGGAGGTTGGCATAAGAGAGGAACAAAGTGTGTAAAAGGCATCTGGTGGACTTATTGTATCATCTCTTTTATATAATATGAGAATATTGGTTTGTACTATCTAAGCATCAATTTGTGAGTTGTTTTAGTAGCCCTGATTGGTGAAGGAAGGGCCCCCTTTGCTAATCAGGTGTTGCAATTTCATTTGTTCATTAGGTATATTTATTACAGTATGTTTTATGATTCTAAATGATGTGGTGATTACTGGTTGGTGTGGAATATTATTCATTCTTGATTGTTGATTTTTTATTTACAGAGCTTGGTTAATTGTTAGCAGGAATCGAGAATCCTTGCTATAGTTATTACTTCTGTTGGGTGGAGTTTCATTGTGGTTTCGTTGCATTATTTAGATTCTTCATTAACATATAGTATTTCTTATTAAAATAATAGTAGGTTCGTTCTCTTTAAGATCATCGTGAGTCCAGGATTGGTCAATATAACTATTGGATTGCTTTCCATTTTGCAGTTGTTATTTCCTTTCAACAAGAGTGGTGTGGATTGAGAGTGATTCCGTTTTTCAGTGAGTGTCGCATGGATTGAATGTGGTTTTATTTTCAATAAGGAATTGTTCGAATTAAGTGTGATCTTTCCTTTCCATAATTATTCACAAGGTTTTTCATAGAGTGATTTGAAGTGTGTTTCTTTCAAGAAAAGATAGACTGATTGAGTTTTCATTCACTGCACAATCATTGGAATTACCAGCACTATAGAGGAAATTGTAGCATACATAGACTTTTCACATAACCTTGAAATAAAAATACGACCCCTAGTTTGATAATTAATGTGAAGTGCTATTAGTTGTCTCAGAAATACATTTAAAATCCCCAACGAAAGTCTTTGCACAAATGTGTTATATATTGTGATAACAGGCTTATTATTTCATTTTGAGGTGGATGAAAAGGCAATGTTGGAAGGAAGATGGTATTGCAGATCAACATACCTATCTCTAAAACCATGGTAAGTTTGCTTTGATCCTTGAATAAAGGTTTCAAATATAGTTCGTGTTTGGGTCAAGTTACATAGTCTACCAATGGAGATGTGGTGTGAGAAAATATTAAATGATATAGGTAATTGCACAAGAAAAACATTTAATGTAGATGTTTTTCTTCAGAAAAATTCTCTTAATATGGTAACTAGGATCTTGGTAGAGGTTGGAATTATTAAGTGCATTCCAGATCGTATGGAAATGGTGGTGGGGTCTATCATCCATACTCAAATATTGGACTATGTTAAGGTTCAATTTATATGTTCTCAATTCCTTGTTTATGGACACATAGTATAAGATTTATCTCTTCCCTTTCTAAGACGATTTTGGAAGAAGAAACAAGTGTCAAAATATATTTTTGAGGAAGGTAAAATTGTAACATAAGGGAGTCCTAGGCCAAGAAAATATTAAGGAGATGGAACGAATTTTTTAAATGGCATAAGATTCCATAGTTGTAGAATTTTGTGAGTTGGAAGAAAATGGAGAAGCAATATTGTAGGATGTTATTGTTAGAATATAGAGGATTGTGCTCGTTTAACCATTGACGATACCTTCGTCACCCAACCACAGGCCGAAGCCACCCTCCAAGCACCTTGACCTTGACCGAGAAGAGAATCCTGGCTGCAATCAATAGCCAATAGAGGCTAAATGCACCAAGCAAGAGAATAGAATCTAAACTGAACAGATGATCCCACCCAGAAGCTAGCGCACCACTTTCCCATCTCTCCGAGAAACTTGCACACCAAACTGCTGCTGCCTGCGCATATTTAGCTCTAACTGCAACTGCTGAGAGATGTGTAATAATGAAACTGGTGCCCTGTATTTATAGTGGACTGGCCAGTCTAACTGGGGCCAACTTCTCCTTCTGGGCATCAATAAATTCAATATAAATATATTTGTTCAGCCGACAACTTGTCTAGGGTTTCCTTCAATTCTTTGCTTCCTTCTGGAGGATTCTAGTCTCGTCATAGGTCACAATAGAGGTTCATACCTCCCGAAGATACCATAATATTAATAGTTATTGCTCCATCATAGTGCCAAATTCCACCTCAAGAAGGAGCTCAAACTAGCAAGGAATTTGCTCGAGAAATGGAGGAGCAATGTTTGCAAATTCCTAGTAAGATGCAAGAGATTATCCTAAAGCTCCTATTCCATTTGATACTAGTTTTTTGGGATTTGGAAAAACAAAGAATGGCCCTCCCTTTTATAATTGATGGAGAGTCCTATGAGGGTACCATGGGCCAAGAATAAATATAGGGGTTTGACCATGGGGTTGGGGAATTCTCCTTCTTTCCTTGTTAAAGAAAACCAAAACCCTACAAACCAATTCATAATATCCTATGGGGAGTCCACTCGAGTTACAAGTTCTTCCTTATAGAATTGGTTTCAAATGATGATCCTGAGGTGGGTAAGAAAGTAGGTGTCTAATACCTAGGAAAGGTGTTTTAGAGAAAGGAGAAAATAAGAATATTGGGGGGTTAGGTTTGGACCCCAATAAGGATTCATCATCTCCCTTATATGGAAGGAAGTCCCTTCTCTTCCATGCATAGAAAAAATCCTTGAAGGAGATACAACAAGGTAAATGAAAGTTTATCACCAAGGTCCTTAGAGTGGGATAACACCCCTCAAGGGTTCTAGAATGGTTATTTTACCTCTAAATATAAGAGTTCGTAGAAATCCCTTAATAAGGATAGCCTTGGCATGCTTAGTGGAAGTTATTAAATCAGATATCTGTCTAAGTCAAGAAACTATGGAGAAAAGGAGTGAAATTATTTGGATGTTGGTGAAACTATTGAGAGATTGGAGTTTCAGGCATTAGATGCTATTGGAAACTTGGGGTTTGTTCTTACAAGATGGAAAAAAGACATTCCTTTAATCAATTATTCTCTTCTTGAATCAAGCATTTGATTAGAATTTTTGTTTAAAGATTTGGGTCGGAAGGTCTCAGTCATTAATTGTTATGGTCCTTATGAATAATGGTAAAGTTTTTTGGAAATATTTTTTACTCAAATTTTTCTTAAAGAAGATAGGCTCATTATTGGTGGATATTTGAGTTTACTTTGAGTAGGTTTTAGGTTTGGGGAGAGTCTAATAGGATAGATAGACATACATATTTCTTCCATCACAAGATCAAAGAAACATGAATAATATATGTTGAACCTATAAATCTAATCCCTACTTGGGGGAATAATAGGGTGGATAAGGCTAGAGTTGAAAACATATTAGACATGTTCCTTATTTCATAACGTCTCATGTGATAAATTGAAAAAAAGTGGCCGACTTTTGTAAATAATAACAAGAATCTAACTTTTAAGGTCATGAACAAGCTAGACACCAAATTGGTGTATGAGACCCTTTTGTTTGTGGGGCACAGGACCCCCTCTACCTAGAGATTTGACTGATGAAGTATACAGAGGTATACATACCCTGATAGGATATTTAGATACTTAGGAGTTAGCTAAGATCTATTCCATATGATGCATATTTAGTTATATAGACCCATTTACATCTGGAAACTTTTCTTTCTTTTGGAAGAGGTACAAGAATCCAAGTATCGTTTTCCATTAAAGAATGATACTCTTCATTCATTGTTGTATCCCAATCTAGATCACTTGAAGCTTTTGCAAATGTCTCTGGATCACGAGTTTCTGAAACTTGAGCCAAAAGAGAAGAGGCTCGCTGGAACTGTGAATGTGTCTGATGTTGATCTGAAGGATCACCGACAAGATCACCAATTGTTTCTTGTGTTGAGCGTACCCATCTAGGAAGTGGTGGAGTTGTTGTTAGTTCAGGTTCAAAGGAATCATCTGGAGGAAGGTGAGCAGGAGGAGGTGGATTTTCATCCTCACTTTCATCATATGAAGAAGAGACTAGAACAAAATAAGGCACAAACATTGAATATGGCTTGCAGGTCGAAGAAGGCACAACCGTCGAATTAGGTTCGTAGGCCAAAGAAGACACAAACGTCGAATTAGGCTCACAGTCCAAGATATTTTCATCAAATTTAACATCTCTTCTAATAATAATTTCATTACAATGTGTTTGAAGTATATAACCTTTGACATCTTCAGAATAACCAACAAATATAAACTTCTCACTTTCAGGATGCAATGCTTTCCTTTTCTCATCATGAATGTGAGCCCATGCTATACTGCCAAATACATAGAAGTGACTTACATCTGGTTTAATTTTAGTCCAAGATTCTTCCAGTGTTATATTTTTAAGAGCTTTTGTGGGAGTGTGATTTACTATGTAATTTGCATAGTTGACAACTTCCACTCCTAATGGAGACAAAGGAGAAAAATATAAAAATAAGAATACATACAGACATTGAAACTTTTGTGATAAATATGGTCATGATGAGTCCAAATGTTTCAAGAAGATGGCATCTTTAGAAGTAGCGATGAAGAAGCACAACATCAATACTGATTCTAATTCTTCTTCTTCTTCTCATGGACATGCACTTTCAGCTTCTGGTTTCTCCTTCATTACAACTTCTACTTCTACTTCTGATGAGTGGCTTATTGATTTTGGAGCATCTTATCATATGGCTAAGGATAGAGACATATTTTCTACTCTAAATGAATGTAACACCAAGAAAATATTTGTTGGTGATGATAAATCTCTTAGTGTTGAAGGATCTGAAACAGTTCAAGTAGAAAATGGTCATTTCAATGATGTATTATGTGTTCCAAGTCTTTCTTGTAACCTTCTATCAGTATATCAAATTACTCATTCAGGTGAAGGTAAAACCATAGAGTTTTCACCTCACCAAGTTGCAATCAAGGATCTAAAAGATCCTAAGCATGTTCTTGCAACTGGAATTGCTGATGATATTACCAGGTTGTACAAGTTTGAAAACTTTGGGTCATCATCCTTTTCATCAGTTTTTGTTGCTCATAGCGATGACTTGATAAAACTTTGGCATTAACAGTTTGGTCATATAAACTATCGCTCATTGCAGAAACTATTTAATCAATAGATGGTGACTGGTCTTCCTCTTGTTTCATGCATAGATGGTGTTTGTGCCAGTTGTGTTCTCGACAAACATCATCGAGACAATTTTGACAAATGTGCCTCTTGACATGCCTCGAGTTCTTTGCAGCTTGTTCTTAGTGATTTGTGTGGTCCACTTTCTTCTCCTTTTTTTGGGTGCAAGTTTCATTGATGACTTTTCCAAATGTACTTGGGTTTACTTCTTAAAACTTAAGAGCGAAGTTTTTGACAAGTTTTTGGCCTACAAGGCCCTTGTAGAAAATCAATATGGACATCAAATTCAAAGGTTAAGAACATATAATGGAGGCGAATATGTGAACAATAATTTTACAAGTTATTGCACTACACAGAGAATCCAAATGCAACACACTGTTCCATATACACCACAAAAAAATGATGTTGCTGAGAGAAAGAACCACATTAAAAGAAATGGCTAATTGTATGATCCAATATAAGGGATTAAGTCTAAAGTATTGGGCAGAAGCCATCAAATGTGAAAATTACATAGTAAATCACACTCCCACAAAAGGCTCTTAAAAATATAACACCAGAAGAAGCTTAGACTAAAATTAAACCAGATGTAAGTCACTTTTGTGTATTTGGAAGTATAGCATGGGCTCACATTCCTGATGAGAAAAGGAAAGCATTGCAGCCTAAAAGTGAGAAGTGTATATTTGTTGGTTATTCTGAAGA
Organism: Picea engelmannii; assembly: GCA_009831015.1. Lineage (NCBI taxonomy): Eukaryota > Viridiplantae > Streptophyta > Pinopsida > Pinales > Pinaceae > Picea > Picea engelmannii. The sequence continues at coordinate 132,293 of ML793837.1, forward strand.
TGTCAAAGGTTATAGACTTCTTCAAAAACATTGTAATGAAATTATTATTAGAAAATATGTTAAATTTGATGAAAATCTCTTGGCCTGCGAGCCTAATTCGATGTTTGTGCCTTCTTTGGCCTGCGAGCCTAATTCGACGGTTGTGCCTTATTTGGCATGTGAGCCATCTTCGACGTTTGTGCCTTCTCTTGTTCTTGTATATTCTTCAGATAATGACAGTGAGGATGAAAATCAACGTCCGCCTGCTCACATTCCTCTAGATAAGTCCTTTGAACCTGAACCAACACCAGCTCCACCACTTCCTAGGTGGGTCCATTCAACATGAGAAGCAACTGGTAATCTTGTCGGTGATCCTTCAAATCATCATCAGAAACGTTCACAGTTCCAACTATCCTCTTCTCTTTTGGCTCAAGTTTCCAAAACTCATGATCCAGAGAAATTTGCAGAAGTTTCGGGTCATCCAGATTGGGATACATAAATGAATGAAGAGTATCATTCTTTAATGGAAAACGATACTTGGGATCTTGTACCTCTTCCAAAAGGAAGAAAACTTGTCAGATGTAAATGGGTCTATAGAACTAAGTATGCATTAGATGGAAGTGTTGAAAGACACAAGGCTCAGTTAGTTACCAAAGGATTTTCCCAAGTTGAAGGAATTGACTATAATTAAACCTTTTCCCCTATAGCCAAAATGAATTCCATCCAACTTGTTCTTTCCCTTGTTGCCTCACATAAATGGGAGTTCCATCAGATGGATGTTAAATCCACCTTCTTGCACGGAGATTTGCAAGAAGAAATCTACATGGAACAACCTCCTGGATATGTCTAGAATGACTCTAGCCTTGTTTTTCGCCTTAAGAAATCTCTTTATTGTCTCAAGCAAGCTCCTAAAGCTGGCTATGCCAAAATGGACAACTTTCTTATTGTCATTGGATTCTCTAGATGCCATTTTGATCCTAATGTCTATATCAAGAAAGTAGGAAGCCATCTCATAATCCTTGTCCTTTATGTTTATGACCTTATCCTTACTAGTAGTGACTTAAAACTTTTAAACCATGTGAAAACCAACCTTAATAAGAAATTTGAAATGACAGACTTAGGATTTTTGCACTATTTCCTTGGCCTCCAAGTTTTGCAAACCAATGAAGGAAATTTTTTTTCCCAGTCTAAGTATGCTTGTGACCTTCTTCGTCGCTTTCACATGAATGATTGTAGACCAACCCCTTCTCCCTTCCAGTATGGATTCAAGATTACTGCCACCTGTAATTCTCCCGAAGTTGATGCCACCATGTACCGTCAGTTAGTTGGTATCCTCTTATACTTGACTCATACCCGTCCTGATATTTCCTTTGTTGTTAGTCTTGTTGCCTGGTATATGCAAACACCCCATGAAATCCATTGGAAAGCAGCTAAAAGGATACTTCACTATGTCTGTGGTACAATTCAGTTCGAGATACATTACAGTTCAAGGGGGGCTCCTTTATTGGTTGGTTTCACTGATTCAGATTAGGTCGATGACCCTAATGATCAGAAGTCTACTACAGGTTATGTTTTCATCCTTGGTTCAGGACCTGTCACTTGGGCTTGTAAGAAACAACAAGCTATTGCACTTTCTTCAGCAGAAGTATAATACTGAGCAACAGTAAATGCCAATCAGGAATCCTTGCGGCTTTGACAGATGCTTTCAGAGTTTGGATACCAGCAGCAACATCCGACCAGATTTGGTGCGACAATCAGAGTGCCATCAAGCTCACCAAATACCTAGTTCAACATTAGTGTAGAAAACACATTGATATACACATGCACTTCATTAGAAAGCTCATTCATGATCAATTTATTGAAGTGCTCTTTTTCCCTATAGAAGAACAAGTTGCAGACATTTTTACAAAGTCTCTTACAGAAGCGAAGTTTTCCAAACTTCGATCTATGTTAGGAGTTCAAGAAGTTGTCATTAAGGGGGGATAGGATCTAATGCCTCCTTCCTTCTCCTATTGTGTCACCATTGTAAATCCTTTAATCCTATCCCAAGTTGTTCTCAAGGGGGGATGTTAGGATATTTAGAAACTTGGGAGTTAGTTAAGATCTACTTCGTCTAATGTGTCATTAGGTAAAAGTATGTTTCTTAGTGTGTTTCTTTATTATGCATTAGTATGCATTTGTAGTTAGGAAATCCAATGGTCACAATATGTTCCCGACATAGAGTGATCTGACGGTTCATACTCTCCTCTATCTTAACGGACATTGATCCATGGCTTAACACCCAATTGGTACATGATCTCTATTTAAAGAGCATGGAGGGTCATTTGTCGATGATCGATTGTGAGAAAATCTCTTGTAAAATCTCTCTGTAATCTTCTTCTTTCCGTTAATAAACTGCTTCAAGTGGCCGTGTTGGCTAGGGCCATGGATGTTTCCCCATAGGGGTTTTACCATGTGAAAACATCGGTGTGTTGATCTTTGATCTCGTTATGTGAGTGGTTACTGAAGGTGTTCGTCCTCTGTTGGAATACCTATGTTGTCAAACATACCCTACCCCCCTCTAGATTTGAACTTGTGACCTCTTAGAAGGAAATGCATGTTCTTAAATGCGCATTTACGAAGTTTGCGCATTCAAGAGTATTGTGTGTTGGAGTGACTAATACCTCTGAATTTCAGAGTCATGAAGTAATGTGGACCATTGATCCATGGATGCTTCGAGACTTCTCCTGATCATCAGATATAGGCTGTGGTCATCCCAACACTAACCAAATCTAGGAGCAAAGAGGATTTTACATCATGGAACCCCTAAAGGCTGAAGTTGCGAAGCAACAAAAGCTGTAGATACTACGATATTTGAGGGATGTTAGAGGGTCATCCTTCTAGGGTGACGTGGCTTGTTGATGTCATCCAGGGTGATGTGGAACCATGATTGAGGTGGCATGTTTCACCGGGATATGGATGTTTTGCAGACCCATTATGCCTATTAGAGAGTGACACATGTCACCCCCTTATGAGGGCACGTGTCACCCCTGGCCTTTGCTACATGTCAACTTGTCGTACCTTCCCGCCTGTCCAAAGTGGTTGGTGAAGTGACCGAGACTTTGGGACTTTGGGACTCCGGAGGATTTCGGGTGTAGTATGGTAGAGAGACCGAAAGGCCCGAAGGCTGGAGCCACGTGGAAAGCTTACGAGACTTCGGGAGTTCAAGACTGTGGGAGGTCTCGTGCATAGAGAGAAAAGGGGCACTCAACGCCAAACCATCGAAGAATGAATTAACGTTAGGTGTATGCCTTAACGAGGAGGAATATCTGCCATCGAGTTTAATGGTGGATGGATCTCCACCATAGATACAGGAGCGTTGGGAGCTCTAGAGCTTCGGGGAATTCTGGATGATATGCATGAGAGGGATCCACATGGATTTCATGTGGCCCTTGACTAATAATGCCTGAATATCTTTGGGAGGAAATAACTTGAAAACCAGAACTCATATTTCAGTATGGTGGTGACCATTAGAAAGCTCGTGGCGAACAGAAGCCAATGGAGGCCTTAGAATTAGGATTTGAGGAAGTTAAGGAAAATGAAATTTTGATGCCCCATCCCTTAAAAAAGTACTTAATGGGTTGGGTGTGTTACAATTATAAGCATGAGGGCCTTGCAAAATTTGAACTCATATCCACTAAACTTTCAACAAATAATTATGAAGACTTAGAGCTTGCTCTAGTATATTTAAACTATAGTAAATAGGTGATCAAGCCAACACCTAAATAACCAAACAAATGTAGAGATTATTAGTAGTTTTAAATTATAATATATCAGGTTCAAACCAAAACCTTGTTATTAAATTATTTATTAGTGTATCTATACTTTATCTATAAAAATATTAATAATATAAGAAGGATTTTGTGGAAAGTAACTTCCTTGAAAAGTTCTTTAATAACTGTGCTCATTCCCTTTTTGGGCTTAAGGTGGCTCCTAAATCTCCCCATGATATCACTAATAAAGACAAGAAGAATATATCTATTTTCCATGAAGGCAAACCCTCCCATTCTAAGCTTCTTCCTATCCATGAGAACCTCACATGCAAGCTTATAATGAACCTAGTCATCTCACTCTTTTGTTGAGGGATAAAAATAAGGAAGGAAAATAAGAATTAGTTAAGATATTATATTTAATGACATCATGAAGCCGACCATAGCATGTTTAGATGTTTCCATGCAATTGATGGTAAAACAAATAAAAAATGTAATCCATAAAAAACACTCATTTATACATTGATAGTTGGAAGACTCATGCATATAAATTACTGCTTCAATCTTGAGGGTGATATCTCATCCCATTCCCTTATTTTGGAACTAAATCATCTTGTAACATTTCCTTTAGCTTTCCCATCTTATGAGAATCAACTAAGTACACATATTATCATCATATAGTGGCTAATCCACATGATTGACATATGATATGTGATGAATTATAAGAAAATTTGTCTTTTTCCTTGTGATATTGATCATGATGGAAATAATTTACACTTTAATAAGATTGAGCTTCCCATAGTTTCGCATAGTTAGATAACTAATTAATTAATAAATTTAAAAATTATTTTATTTTCCAATTAATAAATGTATAAATTCAATTCTTTAACTTTAGTTTTAAAATGTAAAATTGAATATATGTATTTTTTAATTAATTTCACTTCTCTATATGCTTTTAGAGTAATAAAAAATTATAATCAAAATTTCCATAACAAAATAAAGTATAATTTTTAACATAATTTTTTATTGAAATAAGATAAAATAAATAAATTTATATCCTTATTAATTAAGGATAAGCTTATTTGTGCATTTCCTTTTAAATGCACTTTGGAAGCTAATGAAATCCATATGTTCAGATATAATTTGTTAAATATATACAACAATGAAATAGGAAAATCTAAAAATAAGCTTAAATTATTTAACATTTTTTTAGAGAGGCATATTAAAATAAGCTTGGGAGATCTCGATCGATTGCAAGCTTAGCAAAGATATGATAAACAAGATTTGGCTTGGATGAATGACATCCCAAAATACATATTTAGAGGAATCAGAACAAATGAAGGGAGCATTATTATTGCATCTACCAACCCCTATCAATCTTGTTCCACAACATGCTCCTCTGAATATTTCAATCCTTGTCACCACACAAATACAATATGTAATATCAATATACAATGGATAAGACATCGCCTACTGTGTTTCAATGTCAATAGAAAAGGCCTAACTTTAAAATAAGATCTGAATTTTCTATGATTGTACACGATATCAGACACCACTTCGTAGAAATCCACGTAAACAAGCTTGAGATCAAGAAGAGGATGCATCAAGCTCACCAAAATTGATTTTAGTTTTTTATTGAAACTAATGACCACCTGGTTCTGTTATTCTAAGCATTCAATTTTTCTGGTCCTTTTTTTATGAATTGCTTTATATTAAGGTTTTCATTATAGGCATACAACCTAAGGGAGTGTTGGAAATCGTAATTACAAGTTGGTGAGATCTTCATATCTCCGCCGATTTGTCTATCAGTATTTTTTCAGTCAACTAAAATGTTAGTCAGATAGTCTGATAGTTTGTAAGTGTAAAGCCACATATATACTCAAATGTAAGTCAAAAAGCATGAAGTTATAAATGGAGTCGATCTCTATCTTCTTGGGTTGAGGTAAGTGGTTGAAGAGTCAGTCGAATTTAATGAAAGTCTTTATTGTTGAGTCAGTTTTATCTTCTGTAGGAAGTCTCAGTTGGAGTCCATGTAAGTCTAAGTCTCTTAGTTAGTATGATGATGCACAAGATAAGCAATTGATGCATAGAGAAGAGTAAGAGAGGTAGAGAGAACAAACAACAACTGAAGAGTTGATAGAATAATTCAGTAGAGTCGAAGCTCATATCCTGTCATTGTATTTTGTATTCGCACACAACACCGAAGTTCATTAATAATAAGTATTTGTGTATTAACAAGTTTCTGTCTTATTTATGATTTTATGTGCTAAGCATAGCACCGTGTCATTCCAAGTTCATAAATCATTTCATTAAGTGTGTGTATTCACAATGCCTAGTAAACTGAGCAGTATGTGCACTGCACAATAGATTTGAGAACTCTGTCATGTAGCCTGTTTGGTGCACATTATTTGAAACTGTGTTGCGCAGAGTAGACTGTGCACACTGTTGATCCAACGGATATTGACCTTCAAATTGGTATCAGAGCAGGTTCTATCAGAACAAGTTTGTCAGAGGATAAACTCTGTTGAAAGTAAAATATGGATTCTACCTCAAACCTACAACCTCCCACTTTTACATGAAAGAATTATGAGATGTGGTCCTTGACCATGAAGGCGTTGTTCCAAGTTCAATATTTATGGAAAATACTTGAGAATGACAATGTGGAACTAGTAGATCAGGCAACATACAATGCAGTCACACAAGCTGAGAAAGATGTCTTGAAAGATGAAAGAAATAAGGATGGAAAGGTGTTGTTTTACATACATCAAACCATGCATGAGAGCATACTTCCAAGAGTTACATCAACAAAGCAAGCCAAGGAAGCATGGGACACATTAAAAACCTCTAATCAGGGTATGGAAAAAGTAAATATTGCAAAACTGCAGATTTTTAGAAGAGATTTTGAAACCATGTCAATGAAAGATTCAGACACAGTAGATTCATTCTACACCCACGTCATTGGACTGATAAATCAGATTAAGTCTCATGGTGAAACCATAGAAGAAAGAAAATTTGTTGAGAAGGTGCTTATTCATCTTCCTCTTAAGTTTGACACCCTTGTTGTGACTCTATAAGAGAACAAAGACTTGATTCAGTTCAGTCTAGATGAACTGCAAGCTTCCCTCATCAATCATGAACACAAATTGAATAGATCAAGTATGTCATTAGAGAATGCATTTTTTGTACAGTCATCTATAAGTTGTGGAAGAGGAAGGGGGAGAGATAACTCTAGAGGTAGAGGAAGAAGTTATGACAGAAGTGGATGCAGTAGCAATCCTAGAAATATTGGTGGAAGAGGTCAAAATCCAAGTACCAGCCAGTCAAGTTGTCAAATAATTGAAAAATCAAAGATTCAATGCCATTACTGTAAAAAGTATGGGCATTATGCCTATGAGTGCAGAAAGAGACAATACACTCAAAACAAGTAAAGTCAAGGTCAGTCACACAATGCAAATAACCAAACTCTCCCTATGTTTATGGTGTGTGTTGCAGCAATGCCTAGTGTAGTAGAAATGCCTAATATAGTCTCACCAGTTGAATGCAATGTTTATTAAGCAAGTCCATGTGACATATGGTACTTAGATTCAGGTTGCAATAACCACATGACAGGAAACATAGATCTGTTTTGTAGTTTGGATCAGTCAGTCCAAACCGAGGTTACACTTGGGACATATATGGAAGTCATTGTCTTAGGAAAAGGAATTATAAACATTTTAACTAGACAAGGAGAACAAAAAGTTATGTATGATGTATATTATGTTTCTGGTATGAAGCATAATCTGATGAGTACAGGGAAATTGTTACAAAAAGGATACAAAATCTACATGGAAGATAATCATTGTGTGATCATGAATAAATTCCCAAGCAATATTCTCATTGGAAAAATCCATATGACAAGTAACAGAATGTTCCCATTGACATTAAATCCATCCAAGAAGAAGAATACAATGCAAACTGATGGTAAAGGAAAAAGTGCACAGTCAGACACAACATTTATAGCAGAAAGTGCGCGCAGTATCAAGAAAGTAGAAAATGGCACAGAGATGAAGGCATCATTCCAATTTGAAATACAAGATGATTCCTGGTTATGGAATTTCAGATTTGGACATTTGAACTTTGGAGGTCTAAATATGCTACACACAAAGGACATGGTAAAAGGATTACCATTGATTACAAAACCAGAAAGGATATGTGAAGGCTGCATATTTGGAAAGAAACACAGAGAATAATTTCCATTTGGCAAGTCTTACAGAGAAAAAGATCCACTGGAAATAATACATTCATATATTTTTTGACCAATGCAAACTCTGTCAATAGGAGGCAGTACATATTTTCTAACATTCACTGATGATTTCTCAAGAAAGACATGGATTTATTTCCTAAAACATAAATCTGACCCATTAGGTTGTTTTCAACAGTTTAAATAACTTGTGGAGAAGCAGAGTGGTTATTTCATCAAGTGTCTAAGAATGGACAGAGGAGAAGAATACATTTCAAGAGAATTTCAAAACTTTTGTAAATTTCATGGTATCTACAAGCAATTTACCATGCGATATACACCACAACAGAATGGTGTCATGGAGAGAAAGAACATAACCATCATGGAAATGGTGTGCAATATGTTGATAGCCAAACATTTTTCAAATGAGTATTGGGTTGAGGCGGTAGCAATTGCAATATAAATATTGAACATATGTCCGACAAAGAGTGTGAAGAATAGAGTTCCTCGGGAAGCCTGGGCAGGTTCAAAGCATAATGTGTTACACTTAAAAGTTTTTGGTTGCATCACATATACACATGTTCTAGATGAACTGAGAAAGAAGCTAGACAACAAAGGAGATAAATTTATATCTGTTCAGTATTCTGAAGAAACAAAAGGATACAAACTATATGACCTTGTCGCAAGAAAAGTCATAATCAGCTGCGATGTTCAGTTCGTGGAGAATGAAGCATGGGATGGAACCATATAAAAGACAGTAAAAATTATTAATGCAATGGAGCATGATGACACATAATATGAAATGGTTCAAACACCATGCACACGTTAGTGCGCAATCCCATCTACATATGGAACTGCGACACAAATTACCGCCTAGAGTACTCTAGTAAGGACAGCAGGTGTGCAGTCTACACCTAGAGCGCAACAAACACCAACAAGCAGTCCAAGCAGTTCTACATCTCTAGATCCAACTCTAGAAAGTATGTTACCAAGAAAGACAAGAAGTATGTGCGACATCTATAATGAAGACGCAACAAATTCCTTTTCATTTTTTTCTCTGTTTTCACAAATAGATGATCCATTAACCTTTGAAGAAGCTATCAAAGAGGATGTATGGGCACAATCCATGGATGAAGAAAACATATTCATAGAGAATAATCAAAAATGGAATTTGGTTGATGTACTTGAAGACAAGGATGTTATGAGTGTCAAGTGGATTTATAAAACCAAGCAAGACGTGGAAGGAAATGTACAGAAGTACAAGGCAAGATTAGTCGCAAGAGGCTTTACACAAAAACTTGGAATTGATTACAATGAAACATTTTCTCCAGTAGTGTGCATGGACACAATTAGACCGTGTTAGCTATTTCCGCACAGTACAAATGGTTAGTTTATTAGATGGATTTAAAGTCAACATTCTTGAATGGAAACTTAGAAGAAGAAGTATATGTGGAACAACCACAAGGTTATGAGGTTCCAGGACAAGAAGGAAAAATATTCAGATTGAAGAAAGCATTGTATGGATTAAAGAAAGCTCCGAGAGCCTGATACAGTCGCATTGATTCCTATCTCACACAAAATGGATTTCACAGAAGTGAAAATGAGCCAACACTGTACATCAAATCAAATCAGCAAGGTAATGTGTTATTTTTTTGTTTATATGTGGATGATTTGATATTTACAGGTGATTTTGGCATAGAAGAATTCAAGAAAGTCATGAAGGATGAATTTGAAATGATTGATTTGGGGCTTCTGAGATATTTTCTAGGAATAAAAATGCTCCAATCCAAAACTGGTATATTTATCTCACAGTCCAAGTATGGGCATGAAATATTGAAAAGATTCAATATGGTGAATTCAAAAGAAACACCAACACCTTCCATAACATGATTGAAACTAAGAAAGGAAGATAAAGGGTACAAGGTGGATCCCACACTGTTTAAAAGACTATTAGGCACTCTTATGTATTTAATAACAACAAGACATGACATTATGTATGGAGTGATCTTAATTTCAAGGTTCATGGAAACTCCAAAAGAATCACATTGGAAGGTAGGAAATATAATCTTGAGATATGTGAATGGAACAAAATATTTTGGCATTAAGTACTCCACTTCAAAATATTTTAGACTCACTGGATACACTGATAGTGATTGTGGAGGCAACATTGATGACAGGAAAAGTACCTCTAGGTACACATTTAATTTTGGAATAGGTATGGTATCATGGGAATCAAAGAAGCAACCCATAGTGACACTTTCTTCAGTAGAAGCAGAGTACACAACAACTACAAGAGAAACATTTCAAGCAATATGGATGAGAAGGATGTTAAAATATTTGTTGCAGGAAAAACATGAACCAACAACAATATTCCGTGACAACAATTCAACTATCATGTTATCAAAGAATCATGTGTTTCACAAGAAAACCAAGAACATTGACACACGATATCATTTCATCAGAGAATTAGTGAATAAGAAAGAGATCTATTTAGATTTTTGCAGGTCAAAAGAACAAATTGCAGACTTTTTTACAAAGTCTTTAGCAAGAGATGCATTTCAGCATCTATGCGGTAATCCAAGAGTCCACACCGTAACAGATGAGTGACAACAAAATTCAAATTCAAATTTTTGATGTAATTTTTTTATTTTGTAATCCCACCTACTTATAATTAAGGGGGAGTGTTGGAAATCATAATCACAAGTTGGTGAGATATTCAGGTCTCTGCCAATTTGTCTTTCGGTCATTATGGCAGTAGTTTTTCAGTCAGATAGTCTGACAATCTGTAAGTGGAAAGTCACACATTTACTCAAATGTCAGTCGACAAACAGGAAGCTATAAATGGAGCCTCTTTATTTTCTCAAGTTGAGGTAAGTGGTTGAAGAGTCAGTTGAATTTAATGACAGTTTTTATTGTTGAGACAGATTTAGCTTCTGTAGGAAGTCTCATTCGGAGTCCATATAAGTCCGGGTCTCTTAGTTAGTATGATGATGCACATAGATGCAAAAGAGAAGCAAATGATGTGTAGAGAAGAAGCAGAGAGGTAGAGAGAACCAACAACAACTGAAAATTTGACAGAAGAAGTCATTAGAGCCGAAGATCATATCTTGTCATTGTATTTTGTATTCACGCAAAACGTCGAAGTTCATTAATATCAAGTATTTGTGTATTAACAATTTTCTGTCTTATTTCCGAGTTTATGTGCTAAGCATAGCACCGTGTTATTCCACATTCATATATCATTTCATTAAGTGTGTGTATTCACAACGCCTAGCAAACTGAGCAGTCTGTGCACTGTGCAGTAGATTTGAGAACTTTGTAGCGTAGCCTATTTGGTGCACAATATTTGAAACTGTGTTGCACAGAGTAGATTGTGTGCATTGTTGATCCAATAGATATTGACCTTCAGGGAGGGAGTCCAAATAAGAATATTTTGCAGGAAACTTCTCTGTATATCTCCTTTCATGGGATGCAATACAATGAATATTAAGGAAACTATACAAATCCGTAAAAAATTCATTGTTTTAATCAATTCATATTCTAGGGAGTCCAATTAATAATAGTTTGCCGGTACCCTCTCCTGTCACTTGATGATATGAGTATTAAGTCAACTTAGCATAATAAATTGATCATTGTAGTTAGTTCTCATTTTCCCATACATGAATTTTACTCAAATTATTTTACTCTAATTAGAGAACCCCAAAAGCAATATTTCACAGTTGGTGAATTCTCTATAAATAAAAAAAAATGGTGCAACAGATGCCCATCAATATTGATCTCTTTTTTTTAAAATAAAAAATAAAGTTTATTTTAGAGTGTCAATATGAAAGGGATATACTCATAATAATCTTTGGAAATGAATTATAACTTTACAGAAATATTGGTGTCGCTTGTTAATCCTCAAAAGCACTGTGAAGTAGAAAATAATTTGCATCCTCCAAGTTTTAGATGAAATTGGAATCCTTAAACAATAATCCAACCCTCTTATTTCTCTGCAATCAAAACAGAGGTTCGAAATTCATTAACGATTTCACACTCTGTCGAAGATTCGAGTCTTTCACAAGCATGGTACAGAGTGTAGATTAATTATGCTAAGATTTCCCCCTTGAAAATCTCAGGTGTTCTCAATGAACCATGATTGCACTCATCCTCTTCATGATCATCAGAATAACTTGTGTTCTAAGAAACCCACCAAACCTGAATATCATGGTCCATGATGTCATTGTATATGTGTCATCCCATCACAACATCCACAGACACTACAATGGACTTGACAAGAATTATGTGACCCTTTAAAACCGTGTTTGCTCAATTCAATTTCAAATAAAGCCTGCCTCTATACCCAATTTAAATTAAAATTTCAATTCCACCTATTTAATATTTAAATTCCCTAACCTTTTGAGTTTCATTGTAATATGCATACCTTGGAAGTGGTTCCAACGACGTCGTCGTCCAGAAAAGGAGTGAAGGAAAAATGCAGTCATCGTAATCGGTGAATGGACGATGTTGGAAAAGGAGCATGTCCATGATATGGATACATGGGGGTGTACCATACATGAGTCATATGTCGACCCATCACATACATTCGAAGCATATCCTTTAGAATTTTATTCGTTCTTTCAGTTTATCCATCTATTTCAGGGTGATATGCTATACTAAAATTCAATTGCATTCCCAAAGCCTCTTGGAAACTAGTCCAAAAATGTCCAGTGAATACCGATCCTTGATCGTATATTATCTTCCTTGGTACACCATGCAATATTACAATTTCGTTAAAAAAAAAAATCTATCTATGTTCGGTGCTTGATATGTCATACGAGCTGGGATAAAATGTGCACTCTTCGTCAAAGTGTCGATGACTACAAAAATATAATCGTGTCTCCTTGTCAATGGAAATCCAACAATAAAATCCGTCGATACAACTTCCCATTTCGATTTAGGAATCGCATGTGGATGTAATAATCATGTTGGATGTGTATGTTCAGTCTTCACCTTTTGACGTTCTATACATATCTCCACATTGTTAACTATATCAATTTTCATTCCTTTCCAAAAGAATAATGGTTTAAGGTCTGCATTCATCTTTGTGACTCCAGGATGAGCCATATACACAACTCGATGGGATTCGTTCAAAATCAACATTCTCAATTCATCATTTGGTGGTACATAAATTATTCCATTATAACTTAGTACTCCATCATTGTCCAAAGAATATCCCTCGTATCTAGGTAGCATCATGGTATCTGGTCTGATATTTTCTTTTACTTCCTTGTACCAGTCATCTTCAATCTGTAATGCTAGAATAGTTTCTCGAAGATTTGTCTTTAGAGGTATTACTAAGAAAATGCGTGGTCTTCAACTCAACGCATCTTCTACTCTGTTAACTGTTCCTTTAATGTATGTGATCTTAAAATCATACTCACTTAAAATTTCTGACCAACGTCTTTGTCGTGCGTTCAAGTCACTATGAGTAAAAACGTGTTGCAATCAACTATGATCAATGTGTCCAAACTCATAAGGTGTAAACAATCGCTAATAATTTCAAATTGTGCATTGCGTAATTCTCTTCATTCATTCTTAGTTTTCTTGAAATATATGCGATAACTCGTCCTTCTTTCATTAATACTCCAACCAATCCTTCCTTGGATGCGTCAGTGCATACCAATAATTCCTTGTACATATACAAAACTTTTAGTATTGGTGTTGTTGTCTGTAGTTATTTAAGCTTATGAAATGCTTCAACACATTTCTCTGTCCATACACATTTCTTATTCTTCTTTTGCAATTCTGTAATTGAATTTGCTATTTTTGAAAATCCTTCGACGAAGCGTCGATAATAACCTACTAATCCCATAAAACTACATACTTATTGCATGTTCATCAATGCTGGCCATTATATAATAGCCTCTACCTTTGTTGGATCCACAATGATACCTTCTCCATAAACAATATGTCCCAAATAGTGAATCCTTGTCTGATAGAAAGAACACTTCGACAAATTTCTGTACAACTTGTTTTCTCTTAAACACTGCAAAACTAATCTTATATGTTCATCGTGTTCTTCTCTCATTTGAGATTAAATTAATATATCATCAATAAATACCTATACGAATTTGTCCAAGTACTCGCAGAATACCCCATTCATTAAACTCATGAATACACCAGGGGCATTTGTCAATCCAAAAGGTAATACAATAAATTCATAATGTCCAAATCTTGTATTAAACATTGTTTTAGGAATGTCTTCCTCTTTGATTCAAAACTAGTGATACCCCGATCTCAAATAAATCTTTGAAAACATTGTCGCTCCCTTCATTTGGTCAAATAAGTTATCAATTCTCGGTAAAGGGTACTTATTCTTAATCGTGGCCTTGTTTAATTGATGATAGTCAATGCAAAGCCTCCATGATCTGTCCTTCTTTCTTACAAAAATAACTAGTGCACCCCATGGTGATACACTTGAATGTATTAGTCTTAAATCAAACAACTCCATCAATTACATCTTTAACTCTTGCAATTCAAGTGTCGACATCTGATATGGCATTCTAGAAATTGGTTTTGTTCCACGTTTTAGATCTATAGTAAATTCCAATTCTCTGTTTGGCAGTAAACTCGGTAGTTCTTCAGGAAAAACATTGATAAAATCCGATACTATTGGAAAGTATTCCAATATTTCTGCATCGCCTTTTTCATTAAGCGCTAAAATGGTGTACAACTTACCCTTGCACATGTTTTTTTGTAATTTTAGGGAAGAAATAAATCTTAGCGATACTCAGTTTCTTCCTACAATTACTCTACTTTATCCCAAATCATCAATTAAGCTTAATCTCTTAGTATTGTAGGTAAGTATCGCATAGTGTGATTCTAACCAATCCATTCCAATCACAATGTTGTATGATCCCAAGGTTGTGACATAAAGGTTTACATTTGCAATGAAATCACCCATGTTAATGCTACAATCCTTAACCTTTCCTCCAACTTTTTTCTTGGCACCAGATGCCATTTATACATATCTAAACTTGTCTTGTTCGACTGCCTTCACCTTGGATATTTTAAGTTCAACACTATATATAAAAATCTCAGTAGCTCGTGGATCTATCAAAACATTAAACTGTTGATCTGCTATCATACCTGAAGTCTCGAGCATTTTGGATTGATGCTCGTCCTAGAAGTTATTCACTACTGTATGAATCCTATGGTCCTTGCCCAAATCTCCCACTGCCCTCTATCCTTTTGATCCAACAACTCTTGCCTTCTCAATAGGATATTCTCTCTGATAGTGGGGCTCTCCACAAGTCCAACATCCGTTCTTAGGGTCGATGCTCCTAGTTCGAGAGGAAGAATCTGTTGGTATAGGGTTATGAGACTCCAATATATTCTACAGAATAGATATATACTATTGTTTCTGCTGAGGACAACGTGATTGTTGTTGTGGTGGTGCTCTATATGACGTCCTCTGATGGGTATCCTGTCTATGAGGTGTAGAAAATACAGGTCCTCTAGGTATATCATGGTTCCCATAAGTCTGTCTAACGAGTGTCTGTTACTGTGACGGTCTATGTGGCATCTATTTTGTCTGCTTGGAAGGAGTCCTACCCTGACCCCCATTGTTCAATGCTTCTTCAGTTATAAAATTTTTCTGTATTGCATCGTGCAAAGTCTTAGGCATCATAATTATCACCTTAACATGAATATTGAAGTTGAGACCAAAAACAAACTTATTAACCTTTAATTTTTCAGTATTCAGGTGCAGATTATATATGAGAATCTCCATAAATATAGCCTCATACTCCGGTACTATACAACTACCTTTTCATAAAGCATTGAATTCATTAAGATGACGCTCAATGAACTCATCAAATAGATACCTCTCTCGGAATCATTCCTCGAAAAATTCCCATGACACATCTTCAACGACCATGTTCGGTTGTGGTAAGAATGTCTTTCACCAAATACGCGTACTCCCTTTCAGTTTAAAAAACACCATGCGGACCTTCATGTTGGAGTTATAATCACGCAATGAAAATCACATTTCCATATTCTCCAACCAAGATTCGAAGGCTAGACCATCCGTAGAACCCAAGAACTCCAAAATTTTTACCTTATCGAGTTCTCTATGAACACTACCACTCACTACAGGAGGGCGTTGCGAACCCTAATTGGGTACATAATCCCTACCCTCTTCATGATCAAGGAGATTTATCAACGCCTTTTACATCCTCTAAAAAGACCTCATCATTCCCATAACATCGCCCACAACAATTTGCTCATGCTCAGTAGTTTTCTCTTCTCCCTGTGGAGCAGATCCCTTGGGTGTAAATGTGCTTGGAGGAGGCATTCATCCTCTCGCACCCCAACGTCTACTCATTCTTTGTCCCCTAACCATGTTACCTGCATAAAACAATTTCAAATGATATTAGCGATATATCATAATTTAAAAAAAAAATGCATTGGAAGTCGTAACAAGTCCTGTGTCGTAGAGTAGAACCCTGCTCTGATACCATATATAACACTCCTTGTAATTAAAACATTTATAAATAAGCATGTACAAAAATATATATATTTTTTTACATATCATAGAAAAACTTGCAATATATATATATATATAAAATTCATGCAACAATTATATAGTCACCTACATAAAAATGCAATTCCATGCGTCAAGAACTAAATGTATTCTAACAGGATCTAGTGATTCTATCAAAT
This sequence comes from Picea engelmannii, assembly GCA_009831015.1. NCBI lineage: Eukaryota > Viridiplantae > Streptophyta > Pinopsida > Pinales > Pinaceae > Picea > Picea engelmannii. The sequence continues at coordinate 148,946 of ML793837.1, forward strand.
GTAGCAATAAGACGTTCATATAAATTTTGACTTATTTATCTCACATGAAATGGCGTGTAACAATCCTCTTAATACATCAAGAATGGAAGAACATAACACATAAACAATAATTATTATTAAACAAGGTAAATTGATAAAAGCGGAAACAATTTTTACAATTAAATTTAGCGTGAAAACATAGAGTTACTGGCGATTACAATTCCAATAGATCAACAAGGATAATCAATACAAGAATGTTAAAATTGATGTATACAACTCATAGGCTAACTTACAATTCTCAAATCAACCAATTTCAACATCAATTTAATTAGTTAGTTTAACGTCTCGTTACTCAATTTCATAACGACCCACTAGTAGATAAACAACAATAAATAAGTAGTTTCAAGGATATGAAATTTGATCAATGGTCATAGAGTAATTTTAAAATGTTCGCTTCTAAATCAAAACCATAAGCATGTATATAAAGTGATACACGATAATATCAAGAACACAAAGCATATCACCAAATCTCTTAAGGGTTGGACATTGTTAGGCGTAGGGTTCAATTAGTCAATACTAAGTTTATATTCACCCCCCCAGTAGTTTAGCATCAATATGCAAGCAAATACATCGGAAGGTCGGTTATAAAATTTCCTATATATATAAATACTATATCTAAGGATTTAAATAAAGGATTTAAATAATTTCATTAATGCACAAGTAATTTCAAATTATTAACATTAACCAAGCTAGTCACAAGATAATCAACAAAGGTCCATTCAGTAAGTAAAATAAAGTAAGGTGCTATCAACCTCTGACTTTTACATGATTGTGCAACTTGCGCACTAATTTATAATGCATACCATTAAGGTTGTGTTTAAGTTGTTAGTCCCTGCCGAAGGCAAGCAAGACTCTGGCATTCGATTCGGCGTTGAATGACTATTAGTTTAGGTTTGACTTTTAATACAATTCTTATATCCCTAAGTTTCTAGCATGGTTGGTAATGTTTTTTATTAAAAAAATTGTAAAAAATTATTTATGTGCAATCTTATTGGTTGTAAAAATTGGAGGCTTCCCTCCTCCCAATGTATTTGTTTCATATCCTATCCTAACTTTTTGAGGATAATGTGAAATATGCAATTTCTTTATTTTCTTCATTGTTTAGTAACCTACGTTTCTTCATTGTTTCGTAACCTAAGTTCAATACATTAACACTTAGCATTAATGATTCTACTGCACCCAAATTTCACCTCTCGCCAAATTCCTCTTGCTCCTATTGCACCCAAATTTCAATGTCTGATAAACATGGCCAGCGTGTCCATATTTCACCTCTCGCCAAATTCCTCTTGCTTCTACTGCACCCAAATTTTCATGTAAGAAAAACATGGCCAGCGTGTCCATCGCATGCTCTTCCTTGTGCATGGTATCCACCACATGCTCTTCCTTCTGCATGCATGCACACATAGGCCCCCAAAAACCCATACATGCATGCCCCCAAGTTACATAAGCTCCTTCTTGCCACAGGCGCTTGGACCCTTACTTCTTCGATGTTGGTTCCTTTACTACTATACGGTACGATGGTCGAGGTGTTGTCATTGATGTTGTTTATTTCAATCCAACAATTGTAGTAGTATGAGCATGGGTACACTATCCCTTACATGTAAGACCCATTGCTAATGTAATTTGGGATCCTCCTTTACCTTCATTACGGGATAAACTCCTTGCTGCGCCTGAATACTCTGCCATTGAGACTGCTAGGAGCTACACAATTCTCATATCCGAAATTGATTTCGAATTCATTCGTTGATACTATCGAGGAGGGAGATGGAGAGTATGGAACATTTGGAACAGAATCAAAAGCTTAATCACTTACTTAAACATCCAGAAACAAATAAAGATGTAGATGGATATCGAGTTCAAGTTCGAAGGGAAGATCCCAGTCCCATCAGTTGCGTTGTCTTTGTCCTTGCCTTATCCAACACCCATAGCCCATGCAATTGAGGTCATTAGGAAAACTCCTAACTTGAGGTTGTCACTATAAGCTCCTATATATATGTCTGCAAATTCAAAGAGATATGCAGGACAAACAGAATGGGTTAGTAAGCATGGTAAAATTCACTATCCATTTATTCAAATAGGAACCAAAGTACATTGAAATAATTCTGTAATGATATTTCCCTGACCTGAGTTGTAGTTTCAAATAGACATTGTGAATAAGTGAAGTCAGATGATAGGAAGACTATGGACGCGACGACCATTGTTGCAGCAGTTTCACCAGTGACATCAGACCATCGACCTTTGGGCGTTGATGTTGTAAACGGTGTGATATGTGTCCATGTCATTTTGGGCGTCGATGCTGTGAACGGTGCGATATGTGTCCATGTCTTCTAGTCTCTCCCAACAATTGTGATTAGTGTTGGGATTACCTACCTTAGAAAACACAAAACAATAAGCATTTCTGTAAGCATTCATTCAGTTTGTAGGATGCTCGTTAGATCTTTATGAATGTTTGGGTTTAATGGGGCAGGCTATAATTTTCATTCGGTCATACCTGCACGAATATTTTGTTCGAATGAGTGGTAGATTTTAGGATATAATCGGTAGCCCAACGAATCGTAGATTTGGAATTTTCAAGCTCCTCTCTCATTAAATCGCCAAACTCCAACACACTTCAGGCTAACATTGTAATAGTAAAATCCATTGGAAACCCAAATTTTATGTTATCACCAACGTCGTAATATCCTCCAACCAAATCAACCTGCATTCACTCGAGTTATTAGTTCGGTTTGAAGCTCAATGGTGGGTTCAGATGAAAATATGAAACAGTTACTTTTGTGTGCTTAGCAATAATACATACATTCTGATCAGATCTATCTTTGAGGGCTGAGTCTTTCCTCCATGTCAATCTCTGATTAGGTGGAAGAATACCAGATCGTTGCCCCTCGAAGAAGAGAGTGCTCTTTGAGAGGGCATCTTTATAGTCATGATTGGTATTGCCAGGGGAAGAATATTCCAGTGCCTTTGCGTATTTTCTGCTCGTTGCTTCTATTTCTGTCATTGCTAGGAATAGAACAAATAACAATATCCCAAACTTAATGATCTTTCTCTGCTGGGAAGACCCAGTAACCAACATTAACCTGCAATGATTTTGAATATATAGAGGGGGACAAGAACGTGAATATCGAGGGGCCTTGCTTGAGTTCCCGCAAAATGGATTTATTCCCAGGACATATGTTAGAAATGGCTAGCCACTTGGCCAAGGAAGACATCCAGGTGTGGATTCAATGTCGCTACTCGATCAGTCGATGCCAAGAGTAAATGCCAATAGTAAATGCTAAATCATGGGTCAGTGAATTAAAACCATTCGCCAATGCTTTGTTAGTGAATTAGTTCTTTGTTGGCAACTACTCATGCATTGGTTTGATCTGTCAATGCTACTCGTGCATTGGTTTGATCTATCGACAACAATTTGGTAGGCTTGTCCATATATTCATTGTCTATTTGCTATAGATATATCAATAACTACTTCATCAATGAGAAACATATATATCAATAACTACTTCGTCAATGAGAAATTAATGACAAGGTTCCATTTCTCGGATTTTGGGAAAACTAGAGCAAAAGTGAAGATACAAAATCCACAAAATGTAGGAGACAATTTTGCAAACATCAGTGCACGAGTTATCTTCTATCATAATGGAAGATACAGTTATTTTTAAAATTTGTTTCTATGGATGGCAAGTAGTTTCAGTTTGGTAGGCTTGTACATATATTCATTGTCTATCCATCATAGATATATCAATTACTTCGTTAATGAGAGGGTGCGATGAGGCACATTGACCACACCCGGGTGTATACGCAGACTAACTGAAAACCATGAAACAAAAATGACCCACAGATCCCCACTAACACATGGGTTGTGACTCATTGTGAAGTTGATCGGTGGGAGGGAGTTTTTGGCTAAATTCCCTGTTCAATGGATTTATATGTCATCACATCAAAAATATATATACAGTCGCATGTGGAGATAGGTTTTTTATGGAAAATATCATGTTGTAAGTGCTTTATATATCGTCACATCACATACATATACACAGTCACAGGTGGCAAGAGGATTTTTATGAAAACTATTATGTTGTACAGGCTGAGAGATATGTTGTAGTATCTTGAAGTATTTCATCGAGATTATAATTTGACTTGTATGTGGAAATAAATTTTCCCTGCACTATCATCAACTGATTTCACATATATAACAATATCTACAAAATATATCAATATATATAAACTGATTCATCAATTGATTGCATATATATCAACAATATATACAAAATATATCAATAAATTCATCAATTGATTGCATATATATCAACAATATATACAAAATATATCAATAAATAAGGATTTATCGCTTTGTTTTTGCTCCCAATGTTGTTGATTCTCAAATATCTCAAGTCAAACTTTTAGGTAATACATGTCACATTATGATCCCAACTAGATTTGATATATACATCTCTTTACAATTGTTATGTTCAACTTTGTTTTAGCATTGGAATTCGGTTGATATATACATCTCCTTACAACTATTACATTCAACTCTGTTTTACCATTGGAATTCGGTGTTGGCATACATACATCTCCTTACAACTGTTATGTTCAACTCTGTTTTAGCATTGGGATTTGGTGTTGGAATATATATATATATATATATATACTCCAACTAAGCAGAGGAAACTCGTATATGCGTGTGATTATTCTGTCATATATGTGATTATTCTAACGATCATCTTTACACTTCTCTCTACCAACAATTGAATATTCCATATAAATGTGATAGATAATCATAATATTGAAATATTGTATGTCTAAATATTTAGATGTTACGTATATATCCATCAAAACAATAAACTTATATATATATAAGATATATGAAAATTATTTATTATTCATTATTATCATTTTATGGATAATTAGTGTCATATATATATATATAATTGTTCTTGGTGTAAGAACTATAAGAACTAAAGTTGTTTTCAATTAGTTAATAATTTATTTTTCTTAGATTTAAGCAAAAGGTTAACCTTCCAAGTCTTAAAGATATTTAGAAAGAGTACACTTAATTAGGTCGGAAAGCAAGGGATATTCTATTTCAAGCTCGACATGTCGTAAATAGAGGCTACTGCCTCATCTCTTTGCATTTGCAAGGATGTTTGGGTACGACATAATATGAAATGAACAATTTCCACGTATATTCCTATGGTATCAAGGCTTCACGTGTGAGTAACAGTAGCCAAACAAGTTTCTCTTTTTCTAGTTTCAATGTTAATTAATGAGGCATGGAATTTGACAAAACAAAAGTTATGCCAGTCTTACTCCATTTACATTTTAGGGATTTGTGGTGTCTCCCATTATCGAGGGATTCGTGATGTCGGACCATTATCGGTTTGTTATGTGATGTTTAGATAATTGTGGTGAATGGAGCTTTCTAATCAAAACCACTGAAAGGAGCTGAATGGTGAATGCTTGTTGGTGTGCTTCTGTATACTGTATACCCTCTATCTGGGCGTATGATTATTGGCTCATCCAACTCTAGGCTTTGGATTGACTAATGCCATCAACAAAATGTGTGAAAATGCAGTTTCACTTACCCAGTGCATTACAACGAAGAGCATTTAACATTATATTATCGTGCAGTGAACTTAGAGAACAAGGGATAAAATCTCTTTATGTTACACAGATTTTGCATAGCGTTGAATTTGTTTGCATGACAGGTGCATTTAACGAGGATCATTTAACGTTACATTATCCTGCAATGAACTTAAAAACAAAGGATAAAATTTCTTTATGTTACACATATTTTGCATAGCTTCGAATTTTCTTGCATGGCAGGGACTACGCTGCATGCAACACTGGTTACACTTTAAGAAATCAGAATTCACCAATTTCCAATTCCATAAGTGTAACTAAAACTTGACATGGAATATATTTTCACTTTTCTACTTCAATCATTGAACTAATACCAATTGATTTTGGTATATAAATATATACATAAGAAGTACATTTTTCTCTATTGGTTAATCATCACCGAACCTAAACTAAATAAACAATGAAATAACTTTTCATTTATGTTGCTTGCGTGTATATATATATATATATATAAGACCAGCTCAACATCTATTATTTATCAACAATTGTTTACACGACCAATTAAGGATATTTTATTTCTATTCGAACATGGCATACAATTGACGAGTGACATCTATAAATTTAAAAATGGATCGGGTCCAATCAATCATTAACCGTGTTGATGGATATCAGACCCGATATCGTGATGGAAGCTCTGAAATAGGACGATTGTTTGGCAAGGGTTGATTGCCAAGGTCCAACATGTGAGGAACATGGGGACTGGTGAGAGCGACGTTGTTTAAGCCTTGAAGAAAATTTTTGATCATTACTAACTGATGCGCTATCAAAAACATTTTACTTATTGGAACCGAAGCTGGAAATACAACTATCCAGAGTGGATATAACAAGGGCCGCATGACAGCTTAGTCCCTGTCAAGTAAATTTGGGAATAGAGTGTACCTAGATGGGATCATTGAACTAGTTAGAGTGTTMCAACTATTGTCAATTTACTATAAAACCATTGTCAATTTGCTATAATTATTATTTATCTTTATTAAAGAAAAATATAAAATCATTATTAAAAGGGAAAGATATATATAAGTTGTCTTTATCATTTTGTTTTTCATCTTTAACYATATTTTTACTAATTTATTTTCATTTAAAAAGAAATTCAAAATTACTATTAAAAAGAAATTCAAAATTACTATTAAAAAGAAATTACACATATGTCATCATACATAATTATATGTATATCATTTTGTATTAATCTAGTAGGAGTACACTTTGTATTAATGATAAGAGAAAAGCATAAATGCAATAATAATGAAATAAATGGATAGTAATAATGAGAGAACACATGRCATTTTTATTTTTTTTCTTAATTTTTGATATAAAAGGTASTAGGTACTTATAACCAAGTTTATTGAAATRMAATAATAATGAAAYAAATGGATAGTAATAATGMGAGAACACATRACATTTTTACWTTTTTTCTTAWWTTTTTAYATAAAAGGTACTAGGTACTTATRACCAAGTTTATTGATTATGTAATKWATTTCRAATATTGAAATACRTGAAGGCAACAATAAGACTTGGAATATATCAACCAATGAGAAATGAGAAAAACAAATATTTTTATTATATCAAAAAATATATATTTGTTTTATTAAGTTAAACATTACACTACACATATAAATTTAAAATACAAGGCAAATTGATGTCAAATCAATAGTAAACTCATTGCTATATTCCCTTGGTGGGGACTAATAAGGCAGTAGGATATGGGTATGACTCTACTTCGGCTCAAGTCAACAAGAGTTTTTTTTTGGTATTGACCTTACGTCTAAAAGGAAATGTCAATAAAATGTTTAGATGATATCACTGAATCAACATGTACATTTTGAATTAAGGGTGCTCATTATCGACGAGTCTATTTATATTTTCTTTAAATCTATATTGAATCATAAGTTTGGGAAATAAAATATACAAGGTTTTCCTTCACAGAATTTAATCTAATAAATTATTACCAGTTAAATACTTTCAACTATGTCAACTGTAACTAGGAACATGTACACATAATAGAAAAATTAGTATTCCATTAGCCCAAGAATTCTCCTATACATAATTGTATACAAAAATTACATTCGTTTACACAATAAAGTAACTAACAAAATACCGTGACCAAAATATGGTTTAAGTATGAATATAATCCTCAGTACAGAAACTTGTGCAATTTCCTTTTTCAAATGATAAACAAGACGACTTCACCGGTATCTCCTAGCCAACGCTAGGGGTACTGTTCTCCCCTCTTATCCCCCCAAGCTGTAAAGGGGCCACACACATAAATTTAGACAAAACTAGCTCAAGCTTGCCCTCACAAGGAGAGCTTCCACCTCTTGCACAAGCTTAAAGCCCAACTCACATAAGTAAACTTAGTCAATAGAAATTTCAACAACATTTCATTCATCCAACAATAGGGTGTCTCTTCTTCTTCCTTTCCTTGGTTTTATAAAATTCTTTGGTTTGACATTTTTCTTCTCATGCAATATTAGATAAATTTTAATAATTAAATTAAATATTATTCACCCCAACACATGCCACATTTTCCCCAAGTTGTACATGTTTATACTTATTTTATTTAAAATAAAATAAGCAAATTCCCTCATACCCACAATTAGTTCATATATTTTCTCCTAGTGGTCGCTTAGTTCCCAAATTTCTCTTTTATTCTGTCTCCTAACTAATTTACAGTTGGAGTTTGATTAAGACTCTTCTTTTAGTAGGCTTTAGAGTTTAGATTGACTTAGGAGTCTAAATCTATGTTGACTACGCCTTCTCTCATGAAAACAATTTCTTTTAATTAAAATTTCTTTTATTAATTTTTATGCACACAACGTGCACATGCCACAATATTTTATTCTCCTTATAATAATTTTGTTTAGTCCAATATTTTCCATTAATACCCCTTAATATAAATTCATTTAGACCTAACCATTTTAGACCTTGATTTATTGTGTTCTCTTTCATAAATTAAAGTAAAATTATTTAAATTCAAAATCTCTTTTCTATCAGTTTCAAAGTAATTGTTTTATTCTCTATGGTCTTTTAGTTTTCTATTTACTCATTAATTTATTCATGCAACATGCCCTTCAAGATGCACCTATGTGCTCCAAGGGTGTCACTCGCCATTAGACTTAGTTTGGAAGTTGTCTGACTCTTGGATTCAATACTCTACTTGTCGACCTTGTGTCAGACTAAGGGCTTACTCAAGAATAATGAATCTGCCTTATTGTGTGCCCCTCAAAAATCCTCGTGAGTGTCTGTCTCAGTCTTCCCTCACGACATCGTGAACCTCTTAGGAACAAGGTAGTCATTAACCTTTAGTTTCAGGTAACGGTGGGAGGGCTAGTAGGTCGTGACAGGGATGTTGCCACACCTTCCCCTCTTCCATCTAATATCTTTGTATGACCCCTTTACTCCATATGTGACTCAGATTAACAGGCGTCATCATGCCTACATCCACTCACAAGGATAACATCAATAACTCATAGACATAAAATCCATAATCGAAATCATCATATAACATATGCATAATAAATCAAGTACTCATAATCAAAGTCAATAGTCCACTCCCTTACTCAATCCGGAGTGCATGGAAGTCTAACGATGTCATCAACATCCTCCTCATGCCAAGTTTCTTGCACACTAAGGAAACGTCATCATAATACATGTCAATGCTATACATCAATATAAATAATATATCAATTTCAATACTCAACCACAGCATAAACATATAAACCAAACTGATAATCACAATGTACCATGTTTTAAACCAGATCATTTGCTTGCAAGTGTCCTCAAAGAATAAGTCAATGTATGAAATGTGATTAGTGGAACTAGATGTTACATACACCCCCTCTTGTTTTAAACTTCATCCCGAAGTTTGTACAATATAACAATGAAAGAAATAAATATAAATGATACTAATCTATCTATCAAACTATCAAAATAAATAAGGAAATTACTGACACATCTCATATGCGTCCTCCCAAGTAGTAGAATGTGGACTATAATTGTACCACTGGACCCTGACCTAATCGACTATTCAACGTCATATCTTTTGAGTGGGTTGGTCCAGTATGCAGATTGGATTTTCTATGAGAGCACCCTCGTTCGATACCTGCAATGAATGCAAGTCAATAACATGTGACAGATATGAAATATAATGACACAAAAATGATACATGAAACACATCGTGCATACACCTCAAAGAATCAGGTAAGGCTAGTCGATAAGACATGGGTCCTTTCCTTTCTACAACTTCGAAAGGTCCCACAAACCATGGAGAGAATTTATCTCCCTTTATCAAATTCTTATGTGGCTTCACCGACAAAAACACTTTATCACCAACCTCATAACTACAGTCAATACGATGCACATATGCATAACTCTTTTGTCGGTCTTACGCTTCCTTAATCCTTTTCCTTATGGATTGCATCTAATATTCCATCTCCTGAATCACTTCTAGTCCCACCAGGACCCTATCCTCTAGTCGATCCCAACTTAAAGGTGTCCTACACAGTCGTCCGTATAAAATCTCAATAGGTGCCATCCTTAATCCTTATCGTGCTCTGATAATTGTTGTTGTACGCAAATCCTACCAATAGAAAAAATTATTCCCATCGTTTATGTTGATCCATCACATACATTCAAAGCATATCCTTTAGATTCGGATTTGTTCTTTTAGTTTTTCCATCTATTTCGGGGTGATATGTTGTACTAAAATTCAATTGCGTTCCAAAATCCTCTTGGAAACTAGTCCAAAAACGTCGAGTGAATACCAATCCTTGATCGTGTTGATTTTTCATAAGTTAGGTTAAGCGTGAAGTTCATTCCATTTTTTAGCATTTCACTTAACCATAAATAATAATGTTGTAGCAACCAAGATCACAAGAAGAAACACCATGCACAAGAACATAAGAAGTATCCTGGGAAACCCTTCTCAACAAGGGAAGAAAACCCAACCAAATCCTTTGCTATATTCTTCAAGAGAAATACCTTCACCACCAAGAAAACCTAGCACACAAGAGGGTGCTCAAACCCTAGAAGACTAGTGCCCAAGAGAGGTGCGCACTTTTCCCAAGAAGGTGTACTTGATGACATTTCCAAACTCACATGAAAGATATATGCTTTCTCAATGGGGAATTTACCTTTACTTATATTAGAATTAGCCTATCAATAGAAGTGTCTATTGGCACAACAGGGCCGACCTCTCTAAGTAACATTATAATTAATATTAACCATATTAATTATCTTTTACATTTATTACTAATCACATTAAGGTGGGGCTGACCTGTACCCTTTACATTACAATTAGGGTTACATGCAGGTCTGACTTTTGAACAATATAGCAAGGGATCTGATGCACCCACTAGTGCTCATCCATTAGGGGCACATCCATAGGGATGTCCATATCTTTGGCTCACTGCATTACACGGAAGAACCACTTCATCACACGTTGACCTATGCTCGTGCACATGCACGTCCACTCAACAGATCTTGTTTCCCATTGCATTACACAGGAGAGTCATTTGGAGTTTCTCGTCAACTCTTCTACTCAAAGGTAGTTAATACATCATCTTCATTTATGTTCTCATGATCATGCACCCAACACTTTTGGATTTCACACGTTCACCTTGTGCTCAGCCATAGGCACGTCCTAATCAACAGATCACCTTTCCCACATGATAATCATATGGAGTTCTTCACTCTCTGAATGGAGGAGGTCATCTCTACGTTCCATCTCTACTTCAGATAGGAACCACGTACCCTTCTCAGGGGATTTCTCTCAGGTTTGTAAGCTAGAGAAAGTCCCACATAGCTGCAATGATATACATCTCACAGGTTTGTAAGCTGGATAATGTCTCACATAGCTACAATAATCAACACTCCCTCTCAGCTAGGGAGGCATTCTTCATCATGCCAAGTCTCACAYAGATGTACTTTGAATTTTTTCTTGGCCGGAGTCATCAACACTCCCTCTCAACTAGGGAGGAATTATTCACCAAGTTAGTTTGGTGAAGGTGTCTGCAATCTGCTCATGTGTAGGAAGGTACTGCATGTATACGATTTTCCTCTACATCATATCTCTGATATAAGGATATTTCATCTCATCGTGTTTTGATCCATCATGAAACACTGGGTTATCAAGGAGATTTACACAATTCTTGGTTATCATCATAGGATCCATATCATGGTCAAGTAAATATGTCAGAATCTTGTGAAGCCACATTGCTCCGCACAATCGATGCTATATACTCTGCCTCTGTGGTACTCAAGGCCACATAGTTTTGTTTCCTACTGCATCAGGAAACCATGGAAAAATTCACGGTAGAACATCAACCAGATGTTGTCTTCCAGTCCACTTGTAATTTCTACTCAATCTGAATTGGCATATCCTGCAAAATCAAGTTCACACTGGAGGCATATCTCAGGCCATATCCAATTGTGCCTCGTATATATCTCAATACATGTTTTGTTGTTGTCTAGTGAGTCTGTCTTGGTTGACTCATGAAATGACTAAGCACATTCACTACATGGAATGAATCAAGTATGGTGTTAACCAGATACATCAATGATCCAATCAGCTGTGGATCAATCTCATCTGAACCATCATCAATCTTCTTCTTTAAATTCATCACGGTGGATTTTGCATTTTTTCATACTGAACTTCTTTAATATTTTCACTGTATATTTTCCTTGACTTAGGAAAATCTCATCGGTCCTTTGTCATACTTCTTGTCCCAAGACGTAGTGCATCATACTCAGATTCTTCATCTCGAATTCAGAAGTCAAGGATTACTTGTATCCAACAACAAGGATTTTTGAATAAGTCATCAAAATCAGGCTCTTGTCACCAACACTATAATGATATAGGTTTGGATCAACAACACTCTTGTTGAAATCCAAACTCAACAAGAATTTATCTATCTGATATAGTTTCCAACTCATGGATGGTAGTACGGATGGAAGTGTATCGGGCTTACTATATCAAGTGTCTCATCAGAGACAACTCCCTCTATTTGTGAGAGACCTCTAGCCATAGATCTCATTTTGTATTTCTCGACACTTCCATCAGTTGTGTTATCACATATAGTTGTTAAGGGAAGCGGGTCGTCCAAGTTTGTGTTTCTTCATAGGAAGCATCCGAGTGCAACATGAAGATCAACTCATTTCAAGCTTAAAATACAAACATGCGGGCTCGGTTTTGTGATGGTGGAGATTCCCTGTGAGGATCAGATTAGTAGCCCCCGAGTATTCATAGTTTCAGAATTGCACGAAGTATAGCAGCTGAAGTCTCGAAGTGGCCGAAGGCCCAAAGTAAGTCTCAACCGTCTGATTCAAATGGACATGCGACACCAGATCTAGAGCTCTAGAGGAAAGAAAAGGGGAGAAAATCCCAAAGACCCGAAGTAGCTCTCAATCATTGATCAAGAAGGGAGAAGAAGGGTCGACAATCTAGTTGAAGGGGTCAAAGTCCCAAAGTAGGAGAAGAGTTGTTGATTGAAGTGGATGTGCGTCAATATATCGACAACTCCAAGTAAAAAACACAGAAGGTAAGCGAGATATGATATTTGATTTTCTCAAAGCTCGGAGACCCGAAAAGCATCCCAGCCGTCGATCAATAGGAGCCACGCATCGCTAGATCCTTCACTTCGGATAAAAGCAACAAAAGACAAAGAATTTTTGAGGTTTGAAAACTCTGAAGCCTGAATCACGAAGAAGATCTCGACCGTCGATTCAAAAAAGGAAAATCCAATCCGTCGATTTGAAGAACACTAGAGTTGGTTCATTGATCAGGAAGCCTCATCTTAGACCATAATATCGATGGCCACGCTCCATTATAGGGTCAAAAGGTGCATGCGTTTTAAAATTTTAAGGGCGGGCCACAATTGGAACCATTGCTTTGAGAAAGGGATGCGTGGTGGTTCATGGTAAATTGCGGGGACAAAAGCGGTTTTCTTTCAAACCACCCTTGGTCGCGCCCGTAAATGCGCATTCACGTAGAGTCATGGTCCTAGGTCACATTGAAGAAGGAGCCAGAGGAAGGGGAGCTACCCCTTAACATTAAGTCTCAATGATTCTTTGAGGAAAAGCGGTAAATCAAGGGTAGGTTTGGTCGTTGAAACCTTGATTCACCCCATAAATAAAAGGTATGGAAAGTCTGGTCATGGGGACTGAACCTTCAGCCCGTGGTACCCCTGCAAGCAGATTTCCATGCAAACCCATGCCGATCTGAGCTCACGTCTGACAGAAGGGATACATGCACAGTTTGACAGAAGAAGTCGTCGACGCAAAGCTTTGATTGTAGTGGCCAAGTCACACTCTTGGTGGTGACGAAGTGTTCTAAGTATAAATAGATATTTTTAATATTTTTTTAAGGTCGTCAATTGGTTGAGCAGAGCTCCCTATTTTGTAATTTTTGATGCTAGAACTGTTCTCTGGTTATGTATCGGATTTGAGACTTTCAGATTAATAGAAGTCATCCTCTTTTCATATCTTTGTAAAAACTGTGCTAAAAAAACTCGAGCATGGACGATCCAGTCGAGGGTTGTTATGTTGTTGTAATGTAGGTTTGATTGCAGCGGTATCGTGACCAGTTTTAGTCAACTTCCTTGTGATATTTTCCCCTCTTACACTAAATGGCTCGGGCATGGAGGATTCAGTCGAGTTGTTGTAGCTGCATGGCGATGTAGGTTTGATCATTGTGTTGTTGTGACGGTGTTGTTTGGACATATTTCAGTGTCTGAAGCTTGAGATTAAGAGTGATCTTGAGTCTGAGTTTTTCTTCTCCAAGCTGCTTGAAGGCCTGATGCCCATAGTATTCTTGTCCACCTTTCTTACTAATTCTTCCCTCTGCTCACGCTTAAAATCAATTCAATGACTGAAGTTAGTTGTGGCCCTCACTTCCTTGTGCATTTCTTGTCCAGTTCTGTGTTGAACAACATTCATATATTGAGTTTTGTCCATTGACCTCCACTCCTATAAAACCAACATCCACCAAAAAACTCTGATGGGTACTGGGCTTACCCTCCAGCAATATGAGGGTGACGTTCAATGATAACATTTCTTGGCGTCGTTGCTGGGGAACAAATTGAAGACATTTCCCTGGGTAAGAACGACAATGAGCTTCTGATTCTGAAGGTGAATCAAACATCATAACCATTGAAGATTTCAACTTGCACATAACGACTCCACAATCGAAGAATCCACTGGGGAGGATCCTGTTGACAGAAATATGACCATACCGAAGGGGAAGACCAGGTATCAATTTATGAGCTTTATTCATGAAATCATGTTCTTGTTTATCAACTCATTTCTCTCTTTCCCTTCACATATAAAGAGGATTATCCTCTGCTTTATCTATTCAAATGATAATAGGCCTTCCTTTATTTATCCATCCTTGGAATAAGAAAACATGCCCTCTTCTTGTGTTGTAGATATCGATCTCGTGTCTTCACCTCTGCCTATTCATAAAAGTGAGATATGTATTACGTCTCCTTTTGAAATTGATCAACCTTGTAGCCCTGAGGAGGTTGAAAATAGTTCAAAGTCTTATCAAATATTGTTACCCTCTGTTATTATTGTTGAGCCTTGCTATTAACTTGTTAATCCTCGTGATCAGTCCACTACTTTTCAAATTAAAATAAGAAATAAGTTGTTTAAACCTTTAAGGCTGCCACATGACCTTCATCTTTATCCTCGCTATTCCTTTGAGTATCTTCCTCAATTTTTTGGAGAGGATCATATTACAGCTAAGAGGAATTTGGAGGCCTTTGAGCTTTGTCGATCAGTTTGAGATTGTTCATGATGATGTTTCCATGAGGTTGTTCTCACAATCCATGTCTGGAGATGTTGCTGTGTGGTTTAGATGTCTGGAAGCCGGTTCTATTGAATTCTGGACTGAGCTATGCCATGCATTTTTAAAGTGTTGGGGTGAGAAAAAGGCCCTTGATCAATACTGGTTTGAGTTTAATGCCTTGAGGAGAGGGGAACAGGAAGCCTTGGTTGTATTCAATGAGAGGTTTTACAGTGTTTATCATAGTATGCCTATGGAGATCAGACCCACAAAGATTGTTGCCATGGTGTACTATGTCATGGCTCAACATCCAGAGTTGGTCCTTCTCCTAAGAGAGAGGAAATATTCATCGTTAAGACACTTGTTTGAAGATGTTGAAGAAGTCAAAGAGAACATTAGGTCTAGCAAGGGGGTTCATATGCAAGCATATCTTGAAAAAATGCATGTGCCTAAGGAAGAAGATTGTCAGCATATTTCATATTCTGAGAAAGAAGATAGTGATTATGAGTCAGAGTTGGAACAACAACAAGGAAAGGAGAGTGCATATGCTAACAATCGAGATTTGTTTTCGAAGGAGTAGGGAGGATTTTTATTTGCAAGGAGAGAGGCATTTACAGAGGAGCAACCTGGTCTTCTAAAGAAACCAAGATTTTGTCACACGATTCATGATCCTATGGCTATATACATAGAATCATATGTTTCAGAATTTGTGGATTTCCAAGAGCATACCAAAAATCCTTTTCCTTTATACATTGAGGAAAACAATTGTGTGGAAATCCGCCATTCTGTGCCTATAGAAGACAAAGAGCAGAGCTTTCCCATGTTTCTTGTTTATGATGATTATGATTTTGATCCTTGGGAGAGTCATGAAGAAGAAGAGGGAGAAACAAATGTGCATTTCATATCGTACCCAGATCCTGCAAATGAGCAACCATCACCTGGGATTAGTCAGCCTGCATCAACCGTTCACTCACTCGTGCTTACCAGAGACATCCAACCATGTGTGAGAAGCTGTAAGACAGAGTATGTTTTCTGTCACCAGCCCAATGGATTTTCTCATTTTCTCTATGAACCTGTAAAGGAGTACATGGAGTTGCATTTCCTTCATGTCTTGGAGCCACTCAACTTTATCTTGACTTCATCACTGGGAGGAGAGATGAAAAGCGTGGTCATTTTTCTGTCACAGTTGCATTGTTTTTATTTGATCAGTGATAGAGTAAACACGTTTGCATTTAGGGAGTTGCTTGAATGACTATGGTGGAAGTTTGCTTTCACTTAGTGCTTTGTAAAAATCAATTAGTCTAGGAATGTACATAAATAAGATCCTCCTGGATCCCATGTATTTTTCTTTCATTTTTAGGATAGTGTGCTTGTTGGCCTTTAATCCTCAGTAGGATATTTTTTGAGCATGACTCCATAACTACTTGTTCTTGGTAGCTCGCAGGGAGCATGCCATACCCTATGGAGAAAAATGTTATCACATATAGTTGTCAATGGAAATAGGTCATCCAAGTTCGTGGTCTTCACAGGAAGCATCCGAGCGTAGCATGCAGAGCAACTCATTTCGGGCTTAAAATACAAACATGTGGGCTCAGTTTTGCGACAGTGGAGACTCCCTGTGAGGATCAGATTAGCACCCCCCGAGTATTTAGAGTTTCAGAATTGCATGAAGTATAGCGCCCAAAGTCATGAAGTGGCCGAAGGCCTGAAGTAAGTCTCAACTGTCCTATTCAAATGGACACGGGATGCTAGATCTAGAGCTCTAGAGGAAAGAAAAGGGGCGAAAATCCCAAATACCTGAAGTAGCTCTCGATCATTGATTGAGAAGGGAGTAGAAGGGTCGTCGATCTGGTTGAAGGGGTCAAAGTCCCGAAGCAGGAGCATAGCTATTGATTGAAGTAGACGCGCGTCAATAGATCGACAACTGCGGGTGAAAAACACAAAAAGGTAAGCGATATTTGATATTTGATTTTCCCAGAGACCCAAAACGCATCTTAGTTGTCGATCAGTAGGAGCCACACATCGCCAGATCCTTCGCTCTAGATAAAAGCAGCAGAAGACAAAGGAGGTTTGAGGTTTGAAAAGTCAGAAGCCCGAATCACAAAGTAGATCTCGACCATCGATTCGAAAAAGGAAAATCTGATTCGTCGATCTGAAGAACGCCAAAGCTGGGCCATTGATCAGGAAGCCTCATCTCAGACCATAAGATTGATGGTTATGCTCCATTATGGGGTTGGAAGGTGTGTGAGTTTTAAAATTTTAAGGGCGGGCTGTAATTGGAATGACTGTTTTGAGAAAGGGGGATGTGACGATTCATGGTAAATTGTGGGGGAAAAATATGTTTTCTTTCAAACCACCCTTGTATGCGCCCGTAAACATGCATTCATGTAGATTCATGGCCCTAGGTCACATTGAAGAATGGGCCATAGGAAGGGGAGCTACCCCCTGAGCATTAAGTCTTGTTCAGTCTCCGAGGAAAAGCAGTAAAGGAAGGGTAGGTTTGGTCATTGAAACCTCGGCTCACCCCATAAACAAAAGGTATCGAAAGTCTGGTCGTGGGGACTAAACCGTCAGCTCGTGGTACCCCTGTGAACAGATTTCCCTATAGACCCATGACGATATGAGCTTGCATATGATAGAAGGGATACATGCACAGCCTGACAGAAGAAGTCACCGACTTAAAGCTTTGATTATAGTGGCCAGGTCACACTCTTGGTGGTGGCAAATTGTTCTGAGTATAAATAGATAGTTTTAATATTTTGTTAAGGTCATCAACTGGTTGAGAAAAGCTCCCTATTTTGTAATGTTTTGATGCCAGAACTGTTCTCTGGTTATGTATCGGATTTGAGACTTTCGTATTAATAGAAGTCAGCCTCTTTTCATCTCTTTGTAAAAACTATGCTAAAACACTCGGGCATGGAGGATCCAGTCGAGGGTTGTTATGCTCTTGTAATGTAGGTTTGATTACAGCGGTATTGTGACCACTTTTAGTTCGCTTCCTTGTGATCTTTTCCCCTCTTACACTGAATGGCTCGAACATGGAGGATCCAATCTTTTCCTATATTTCATTTCCTTGTGATGTAGGTTTGATCATTGTGTTGTTGTGACTGCGTTGTTTGGACATATTTCAGTGTTTGAAGCTTCAGCTTAAGAGTGATCTTGAGTCTGATTTTTTCTTCAGCAAGTTGCTTGAAGGCCTGATTCCCATAGAAGTCTTATCCACCTTTCTTACTAAGTCTTCCCTCTACTCACACTTAAACTCAATTCACTGACTGAAGTTAGTTGTGGCCATCATTTCCCTATGCATTTCTTGTCTAGTTCTATGTTGAACATCATTCATATATTGAGTTTTTTCCATTGACCTCCACTCATATATTACCAACATCCACCAAAAACTCTGATGGGTACTAGGCTTATCCTCCCGCAATCTGAGGGTGACTTTCAGTGCTAACAAGATGCATGCTTGATCTTATAGATCCACTTGGAAGTTACGACAAACTTACCTTTTGGTCCTTGAATAATATCTTATGCATCATTCTTTAAGATATATTGGTATTCTTCTGTTATGGCATCTTTCCATACATGTTCCCATGTTGCTTCTCTAAGACAAGGAGGCTCAACATCAATGAAGTGGCTCATGACTGAAGGATAGCTCTAAAAACTCTTTTGCTTTCTTAGGATGTGCCTTGAGAGGCTTGTATGTTTCTCTGCCTCTTGCAGAGTGAGTCTAGGTAGGCATTTTATGCCCTATTAAAATATTTCTGAACATATCAACTGAAGCAACTAGATCGGCTGGAATAATGTTTGTCTCCCTCTGAATTGCTGAAGGGGGAGAAGGTATTGTCTCACTGTTAATCTCCATCTCAGATTCTCCGGATCTTTGAAATAATATCTCTTCTTCAAGGAAAACGTCTCTGCTTGTCTCAATCTATTTCTGACTAGGGATGTCGATCTGGAATGTCTTTGAAGATTCACTGTATTATTTCTTTCTAAAGGATATAGCTTGGAATTATTCTCTTTGGGTACATGAAAATACACTGGGTACCCAAATAACCTGAAGTGTTCAATCTCAGGCTTCATTCCGGTGCAGGCTTCTTCGGGACTTATGTTTTTCAAAGTCCTGTGAAGACTCTTGTTCTGAACATATACTGTTTCATGAATGCTTATGCACATGGAATCCTAGAAAGATTCTGATCATGCATTATTGCATTGGTTGTCTCAATGATGATTCTATTCTTCCTCTTTCTCAAATAGTTTTGACTCCCTCTGAAGGATAATAATATTCCTTTTTTCTTAACCCATATGGAACAAGAAAACAAGAGGAACCAAAACAAGAATATCTCCTAAAGGAGAATAATGAGTACATCTCTAGAATCAAAACAATTTAAAGATTGTTGTTTCATCTACAACACCTACTTGTAATGTAGAAAACTTTATAAATATAGGTTAGAGGAATGAAAATTACAACGATCAAACCTAGAGTCTTCACTTCCAGTGTATCATTCCTTTGAATGCACTAAGATCCCTCTGGATCCATGACTTCAGCAAAAGGTTCCTTCGTCCTGCAATTTCCTTCATGACAATGATATAAATAATATATATACAAGTGCATACATGAGGGTGTTGATATGTTGATTTCTTCATTTCTTTGAGGTCTTTTTTTCCTGGAACTGAGTTTGCTTGAATCATCAAGCTTTCCTCACATCATGATTTTGCTCATTTTTTGGATTCTTCACAAACCCTTGTCAACTTGGCTAGTAAACCTAATGACTAGGCTAGGTTAGCACTTTTAGGTTGAGTTGGAATTATGACTGCCAACAATAATCCTTTGAAATATAGGAGAACATTGGTGAGATGAAGAGCTCCTTCAAGGAATTGCAGAAACCCTAATTCTGAAATTTCTGTAGAAATTAGCGAAACCCTAGGGCAAAAAAGTCAAAATCCTTGGAAATGAAATCTGAATCTTGTTGGAGGTGCGTTGAAGGAGGTCGTACGCTCCTATGGTAATTTTCTCCCCATTGTCCAAGTTCCAAGTGCTGAAACACTCAAAAGAAGAGGGTCATACAGATTTTCTGGAAACCCTAGGAGGGTTGTACGATTCTGTAGAAGAGGAGGGATGACTGGTAAAATCTTGTAGCTTGTGCAATGGGTTCTTCAAGACCTATGATATGATACCATGCTTATTTTTCATAAGCTAGGTTAAGCATGAAGTTCATTCCATTTTTTAGCATTTCACTTAACCATAAACAATAATGTTGCAACAACCAAGATCACAAGAAGAAACACCATGCACAAGAACACAAGAAGTATCCTAGGAAACCCTTCTCAACAAGGGAATAAAACCCATAAAAACAATTTTCTATATTCTTCAAGAGAAATACCTTCACCACCAAGAAAACCTAGCACACTAGAGGGTTCTCAAACCCTAGAAGACTAGTGCCCAAGAGAGGTGCACACTTTTCCCAAGAAGGTGTACTTGCTGAAATTTCCAAACTCACATGAAAGATATATGATTTCTCAATTGGGAATTTAACTTATACTAGACTTAGCCTGTCAACAGAAGTGTCTATTGGCACAACATAGCTAACCTCTCTAAGTCACATTATAATTAATATTAACCACATTAATTATCTTTTACATTTATTACTAATCAAATTAAGGTGGGGCTGACCTGTACCCTTTACATTACAATTAGGGTTGCAGCCAGGTCTGACTCTTGAACAATATAGCAAGGGATCTAATACACCCACTAGTGCTCATCCACTAGGGGCGCATCCATAGGGATGTCCATATCTCTGGCTCATTGCATTACACAAAAGAACCACCTCATCACACATTCACCTATGCTCGTCCATAGGCATGTCCACTCAATAGATATTCTTTCCCACTGCATTACACATGAGATTCATTTGGAATTTATTGTCAAATGTTCTTCTCAGAGGAGGATAATACATCATCTTCATTTCTATTCTCATGACGATGCACCCAACACTTTTGGATTGCACACGTTCACCTTGTGCTCAGCTACAGGCACACCCAACTCAGTAGATCACATTTCCCACAGGATAATCATCTGGAGTTATTCTCAACTCTCTGAATGGAGGAGGTCACCTATACGTTACAACTATGTCTTAGATAGGAACCACGTACCCTTCTCATGGGATTTCTCTCAGGTTTGTAAGCTGGAGAAAGTATCACATAGATGCAATGATCCACATCTCACAGGTTTGTAAGCTGGAGAATGTCTCACATTAGTTGCAATCATCATCAGATCATATATTATCTTCCTTGGTACACCATGCAATATTACAATTTCATTAACACAAATTATAGCTATGTCCGGTGCTTGATATGTCGTACAAACTGGGATAAAATGTGCACTCTTCGTCAAAGTGTTGACGACTAAAAAAAAGAATCGTGTCTCCTTCCCATCAATGGAAATCCAACAATAAAATCCATCGATATAGCTTCCCATTTCGATTCAGGAATCACATGTGGTTGTAATAATCCTGCTGGATGTCTATGTTCAACCTTGATTTGCTGACATTCTAGGCATATCGCCACATAGTTAAGTATATCAATTTTCATTCCTTTCCAAAAGAGTAGTGGTTTAAGATATGCATTCATCTTCGTGACTCCAGGATGAGCCATATACATAGCTTGATCTGATTCGTTCAAAATCAACATTCTCAATTCATCATTTGGTGGTACATAAATTCTTCCATTATACATTATTAGTCTATCATTGTTCAAAGAATATCTCTCATATCTAGGTATCATCATGTTATCTGGTTTGATATTGTATTTTACTTCCTTTTACCAGTCATCCTCAATTTGTAATGCTAGAATATTTTCTCGAAGATTCATCTTTAGAGGTATTACTGAGAAAATGTGTGGTCTTCGACTCAACGCATCTGCTACTTTGTTAAATATTCCTTTAATGTACATGATCTCAAAATCATACTCACTTAAAAATTTTGACCAATGTATTTGTCGCACGTTCAAGTCACTCTGAGTAAAAATGTGTTGCAATCCACTATGATTAGTTTTCAACTCGAATTTTCGTCCAATAAGGTAATGTATCCAAACTCGTAAAGTGTAAACAATTGCTAATAATTCCAAATCGCGCGTTGTATAATTCTCTTCATGCCTTCTTAGTTTCCTTGAAATATACACGATAACTCATCCTTCTTGCATTAATACTCCACCCAATCCTTCCTTGGATGCGTTAGTGCATACAAAGAATTCCTTGTCCATATACATAACTTTTAGTATTGGTGTTGTTGTTAATAGTTCTTTAAGCTTCTGAAACGATTCAATGCATTTCTCTGTTCATACACATTTCTTATTCTTCTTTTAAAATTCTGTAATTGGATTTGCTATTTTTGAAAATCCTTCGATGAAGCATCGATAATAACCTGTTGATCCCATAAAAATATGTACTTATTGCATGTTCATTGGTGTTGGACATTCCATAATAGCCTCTACCTTTGTTGGATCCACAACGATACCCTCTCCAGAAATAATATGTCCCAAATAGTGAATCCTTGTCTGATAGAAAGAACACTTCAATAATTTTTCGTACAACTTGTTTTCTCTTAAACCCTGCAAAACTAATCTCACATGTTCATCGTGTTCTTCTATCGTCTGAAAGTAAATTAATATATCATCAATAAATATGTATACAAATTTGTCCAAGTACTCGTAGAATACCTCATTCATTAAACTCATGAATACACCAGGGGCATTTGTCAATCAAAAAGGTAACACAGTAAATTCATAATGTCCAAATATTGTCTTAAACGTTGTTTTAATAATATCTTCCTCTTTGATTCACAACTGGTGATACCCCGATCTCAAATCAATCTTTGAAAACATTGTCTCTCCCTTCATTTGGTCAAATAAGTCATCAATTTTTGGTAACAGGTATTGATTCTTGATCATGGCCTTGTTTAATTGACGATAGTCAATGCAAAGCCCCCACGATCTGTCCTTCTTTCTTACAAAAATAACTAGTGTACCCCATGGTGATACACTTGAATGTATCAGTCCTAAATCCAATAACTCCTTCAATTGCATATTTAACTCTTGCAATTCAAGTGTCGACATATGATATGGCATTCTAGCAATTGGTTCTATTCCAGGTTTTAGATTTATAGTAAATTCCAATTCTCTATTTGGTGGTAAACCCGGTAGTTCTTCAGGAAACACATCGACATACTTCGGTACTACTGGAAAGTCTTCCAATATTTCTGCATCACCTTTTTCATCAAGCACTAAAATGGCATACAACTTACATCCCTTGCGCATGTTTCTTTGTAATTGTAGGGAAGAAATAAATCTTAGCGATACTCCTTGGTTTCTTCCTACAATTACTCTACTCTGTCCCAAATCATCAATTAACCTTAATCTCTAAGTATTGTAGTTAAGTATGGCATTGTGCAATTCTAACCAATCCATTCCAATCACAATGTCATAAGATCCCAAGGTTGTGACATAAAGTTTTACATTTGCGATGAAATCACCCATGTTAATGCTACAATCCTTAACCTTTCCTCCAACTTTTTTCTTGGCACCAGATGCCATTTCTACATATCTAAAATCGTCTTGTTCGACTACCTTCACCTTAATTCTTTTAAGTGCAACACTAGATATAAAACTCTCAGTATCTGCTGGATCTATCAAAAAATAAAATTGTTGATCTGCTATCATACCTGAAGTCTCGAGCACTGTGGACTGATGCTCGTCCTGGCAGTTATTCACTGTTGCATGAATCCTATGGTCCTTGCCCAAATCTCCCATTGTCGTCTGTCCAGGTCTAGATGTGCTTGGAAGAAGCATACCTCTTCCTCCTACACCCCAACGTCTACTCATTCTCAGTCCTCTAACCATGATACCTGCATAAAACAATTTCAAATGATATGAGAGATATATCATAATTTAAACAAAATTGCAATGGAAGTGGTAACTAGTCTTTTGTCACAGAGTAGAACCATGCTCTGATACCATATGTAACACTCCTCCTTATAATTAAAACATTCATAAGTAAGCAAGTACAAAAATATAATTTTTTTTACATATCATAGAAAAACTTGCAAGGTATATATATAATTCATGTGATAATTATATAGTCACCTACATAAAAATGCAATTCCATGTGTCAAGAACTAAATGTATTCTAACGTGATCTAGTGATTCTATGAAATGTAGCAATAAGACATTCATATAAATTTTGACTTGTTTATCTCACATGAAATGGCGTGTAACAATCCTCTTAATACATCAAGTATGGAAGAACATAACAAAGAAACAATAATTATTATTAAACAAGGTAAATTGATAAAAGCGGAAACAATTTTTACAATTAAATTCAACTTGAAAACATACAGTCATTGGCGATTACAAGTCCAATAGATCAACAAGGATAATCAATACAATGATGTTAAAATTTATGCATAAAGATCATATGCTAACTTTCAATTCTCAAATGAACAAAATTATCAACAAAATTCAACATCAGTTTAATTAGTTAGTTTAACATCTCATTACTCAATTTCATAATGACCCACTAGTAGATAAACAACAATAAATAAGCAGTTTCAAGGATATGAAATTTGATCAATGGTCATAGAGTAATTTTAAAATGTTTGCTTCTAAATCAAAACCATAAGCATGTATATAAAGTGATGATAATAGCAAGAATACAAAGGATATCACCAAATCTCTTAAGGGTTGGACATTGTTAGGCGTAGGGTTCAATTAGTCAATACTAAGTTTATATTCACCCCCCCTCCCAAGTAGTTTAACATCAATATGCAAGTGAATACATCGAAAGGTCGGTTATAAAAATTTCCTATATATATAAATACTATATCTAAGGATTTAAATCATTTCATTAATGCACAAGTAATGAAAATGATGTCATGGATATCGAACCCGATATTGTGATGGAAGATCTGAAATAGGACGATTGTTTGGCAAGGGCTGATCACCAAGGTCCAACATGTGAGGAACATGGGGACTGATGAGAGCGACAACTTGAACAAAGATTTTTGTTTATCATTACTAACTGGTGCGCTACCAAAAAGACTTTACTTATTGGAACCGAAGCTAGAAATACAACTTTCTGAGTGGATATAATAAGGCAATAGGATATGGGCACTGACTCTACTCCGGCTCAAGTCAACAAGTATTTTTTTTCTTGGTAGTGACCTTACGTATAAAATAAAATGTCAATAAAATGTTTAGATGATACGACTGAATCAGCCTGCACATTCACAATTAAGGGTGCTCATTATCGATGAGTCTATTTATATTTTCTTTAAATCTATATTGAATAATAAGTTCTAGAAATAAAATATACAAGTTTCTCCTTCACAAAATTTAATCTAATAAATTATTACCAATTATATACTTTCAACTATGTCAACCGTAACTAGGAACATGTACACATAATAGAAGAATTAGTATTCCATTATCCCAAGCATTCTCCTATACATAATTGTATACACAAATTACATTTGTTTACAAAATAAAGTAACTAACAAAACACTGTGACCAAAAGATGGTTGAAGTATGAAGATAATCCTCCGTCTGGAAACTTGTGCAATGTCCTTCTTTGAATGCTAATAAGAGGACTTTACCAATGCATCTCAACCAACGCTAAGGGTACTCTTCTTCCCGCTAGCCCCCCAAGCCGCAAAGGGGCCACACACGGAAATTCAGATAAAACTAGGTCAATCTTTCCCTCGCAAGGAGAGCTTCCACCTCTTGCACAAGCTTGAAGGCCAACTCACACAAGTAAACTTAGTCAATAGAAATTTGAACAACATTTCATTCATCCAACAATAGGGTGTCTCTCCTTCTTCCTTTCCTTGTTTTTATAAAAACAATTGGTTTGACACTTGTCTTCTCATGCAATATTAGCTAATTTTTAATAATTAAATTAAAGATTATTCACCCCCAACACATGTCACATTTTCCCCAAGTTGCACATGTTTATACTTCCTTTATTTAAAATAAAATAATCAAATTCCCTCACACCCAAAATTAGTTCCTATATTTTCTCCTAGTTGTCCCTTAGTTCCCCAATTTCTCTTTTATCATGTCTCCTAACTAATTTGCAGTTGGAGTTTGATTAAGACTCTTCTCTTAGTAGGCTTTAGAGTTTAGATTGACTTAGGATTCTAAATCTATGTTGACTACCCCTTCTTTCGTGAAAAAAATTTCTTTTAATTAAAATTTCTTTTATTAACTTTGATGCACACAATGTGCACATGCCATAATATTTTATTCTCCTTATAATAATTTTGTTTAGTATAAGATTTTTATTTAAGACCCCTTAATATAAATTCATTTAGACCTAATCATTTTAGACCTTGATTTATTTTGTTCCCTTTCATAAATTAAAGTAAAATTATTTAAATTCAAAATCTATGTTCTATCAGTTTCAAAGTAATTGTTTTATTCTCTACAGTCTTCTAGTTTTCTATTTACTCATTAATTTATTTATGTGATGTGCCCTTCAAGACACATCTACATGATCCAAGGGTGCCACTCTCCATTAGACTTATTTTGGAAGTTGTATGACGCTTGGAGTCAATACTCCACTTGTCGACCTTGTGTGAAACTTAGGGCTTACTAAGGAATAAGGAATATGCCTTATTGCGCACCCCTCATAAATCCTCGTGAGTGACTGTCTTAGTATTCCCTCACAACATCGTGAACCTCTCAGGAACAAGGTAATCATTAACCTTCGGTTTTAGGTCATGGTGGAAATGCTAGTAGGCTGTGACAGGGACGATTCCACACATTTCCCTCTTCCATCTGATATATGTGTATGGCCCCTTTACTCCATATGTGAGTCGGATTAGCAAGCGTCATCATGCCTTCATCCACTGACAAGGATAACATCAATAAATCATATACATAAAATCCATAATTGAAATAATCATTAAACATATGTGATCTAAAAATGAAGAAGACTTGTATCTTTTAAAATATTTGTAAGTGTTAATTATGTGTTCTTAGGAAAAAGGATCAATTTGCAAACACATAAACTAGATATTTTTCACACTTAAGATGCACATAATAACTAACAAATAAAAAACATCAATAAACACATAACACACCAATGATAAAGGAGTTCACCCCTCTCTTGGGCTACATCTCCTAGTCCAGCTTCCAATGGATCTTTTATATTATTTTCTCAAAGTGCTAAAAACAGTGCTTTACAGTGCTCAAAATGGAAAATAGATGGCTCAAATGGCTCCAGAAACCCTTAGTTGGGCTCTTTTTGCACCTGGTTTGGCCAAAAAATGAAGTTATCTTCCTGGAAAATTTCCCCTTTAAGCTTGTTGTCTCTGCTTCTCCAATTCACACCTGTGTGTGACTAACCCGGCTCCCGCAGTGTTACTGGGCCAAAAACTCAACACCACGCGCATCCCACAATTTGTCGCAAACTGTCGAACAATAAGTGTGATTCGTGCCCCTTAGAGAGGAGGTGTTGGTCACATGGGGGCATATGGCCATGTCCCATCGCCTATCCTGGCCCCCGTCAGATAGTGTTTTGAAATGGAACGGTCTTATGGTAAGACACATGGGCTAGTCTCTACACCTTCCGGTTTCCGTGCCAACTGTTATATGGGGTGGCCATATGGCATTATTCCCATGCCTTTCAGGCTTAACATGAAGGGCCAACTCCTTTCCACGCCATAGGTTCTATGTAATGGTCGTGTGTTGTGATATGGACCGGGGGTTGGGGCTAAGCCCCAACCATTTTCTTCGCAAACATAACCCATAATTCAATTCAAATACATATAATGTCATATATGGTTAAGAAATACCCATAGGTGGGATGGTAGCCCGACCTATGTTAGAGCTATGCCACATTCCTACGAGGTTGGAGGTTTAACCCCCATAGACTTCACAACCTTTTATAAACTGGATGGGTGCCATGTGGCAGCTCACGACTGGGCCACGTGACACCATATCACTTGCCAAATAAATGACACGTGTCAACAATCCACTAGTCCACGTACCTTGCCACATAGCCTGTCCAATCAGCCTACCAACTCAACACCTCTGCACAGTGGCCAGTCCACATCACCTACCATGTGTGGGACTGTACCATGCCATGTCAATACTATATGGAATGTACAGTCAACAAAATTTTGCTTATTTGGAAAAATGGACAGAACATGATATCTCACTCATACGACGTCCGTTTGAACCTGTTCAAGTTGTTTTGTGATTGTAAGGACGAGGCCTACACACATGTCCATTTTGAATAAATTCCGAGAAATTGATTTTTTGAGCAAAATGTGATCCCCTGGATCACTCCTCCCCATTGGGAAGCTTTAGGACCTCCAAAAGACTACTTCCAGTCTATTTGAAGATGAGGGTATAGTTCCCTCACCTTTCCAACCTCAATCCAGTTGGCCTTGCTTGTATTTGTGCCTTCAAGACCAACTCGAAGCTATTCCACATTCCCTCATTTTGAATTTCTCATCCTCCTGTCAAGGATTGTGTCTTCATGCAGGTTTGAAAGATATTCTGGCAAGAAATCATCTATAGAAGGAATATGAACATTTTATCCTTGATCATCAATCAAATGAGTCTCATACAATCTCAAATTCTCAACATTGATAACTACACACATTTGCATGTAAGGAGGCAAATCCAAACGGAAGGCATTGTTACCAATCTTTTCAAGAA
Source organism: Picea engelmannii (assembly GCA_009831015.1). Classification (NCBI taxonomy): domain Eukaryota; kingdom Viridiplantae; phylum Streptophyta; class Pinopsida; order Pinales; family Pinaceae; genus Picea; species Picea engelmannii. Next base: position 178,122 of record ML793837.1, read on the forward strand.
TCTTGATAGGTCCATATCTAATTGGTTTCAATTTTTAACCTTCTCCTTTAAGCCTCTCTTTGCTAATGTAAATTCAAACTTCATCTCCAACTTGGAAATTGTGATCAACATGATGCTTGTCATGTCTTGTCTTGTACCTGGCTTGGCTCTTTTCCAATTGTTCTTGTACCATTTGATGCACCAACTAAATTTGTTCAATGACCGTATTTTCCCTATCAATGTCATATTGACCATCAATAACAATGCATTTACCAAAGATAAAATCTAAAGTAGATTTGGCAGAATAACCAAAACATGCTTCAAATGGAGATGTTTGGGTTGAAGAGTGCTTATCCCAGTTGTAATCATGTTGAATGTAGTGTACGTGCTCATCCCAAAGCTTAGGATGCTTGCTGCAATAACCACAAAGAAGATGAACCACTGTCCTATTAACCACTTCTATTTGACCATCAATTTTTTGATGAAAAGTTATGCTCTTTTTCAGCTTGGTATCCATGAGTGCCCATAAACTTGACCAAAAGTTCCCAATAAATCGAGAATCTTGATCAGAAATAATGGATTTAGGCAACCCAAAATGTACCCAAACATGCTGAGAGAACATATGTTCCATTTGCTCAGTTCTAACCTGCTTCTTACAAGGCATCAAAATACACATTTTGCTGAAATGGTCAACCACAACATAAAGATAATCATGATTTTTTTAGACATAGGTAGACCTCCTACAAAGTCCATGGAAATGCTTTCCCAAGGATGAGAAGGAACCAAAAGTGGAGTATACAAACCCAACTTTCTATTGCTAGGCTTTCTTGTAGCACATAGAGAACATCCTCTTACATATCTTGAAACACTTTCATTCATTTTAGGCCAATAGAAATACCTTTGCAAATTATCCATTGTCTTGCCTACACCAAAGTGGCCAGCAATAAGAGAAGAATGAGCTTCCCTTATGATGTTGACTCTTTCACTCTATGGAATACATAGCTTACCAAGATGATACAAAATCTTATCATGCACATGGTAATCTAATTCCTCAACTTGGTTAGAATGACACAAAGTTGTATAAACCTCTTTAAAATCATAATCTAAAGCATATTTTTAAACATAGCTCTCATGCATGATAGAATTATGCTTAAGAATAACTAACGCACTAACAATAGGCCTAGAAATCATATCAGAAACTTTGTTATAAATGCCCTTTTATACCTTAAAACCAAGTGGAACTGTTGTAGAAAACCCATCCATCTGAAGTGCCTTGTTTGTTGCAGCTTCGTTTGTGATTGTAAGTATTGCAATGGTTGATGATCTGTGTGAATGATAGTTTATTTTCCCAACAAATAATGTTTCCATTTTTTCACACTTTGCACCAAAGAATACAACTCCTTATCATAAGTAGGATAGTTAATCACTGCACTATTAAAAGTTTCATAATGAAAACAAATGGGCTTACCATGTTGCAACAAGACTGCTCCCGTTGGATAATTGCTTGCATCTGTTTGGATCTCAAATGGTTGTCTCAAATTTGGAAGTGCAAGAACTGTTGCTGAACTAATATTCTCCTTCAATGAATCAAATGTTTTTTGTTTCTTGCCTCCCCATTGGAAAACTTGTTTGATGCTTGTCACTGCATGTAATGGAGTTGCAATTGAAGAGAAGTTAGAAATAAACTTTCTCCAATATTGGGTTGCTCCCAAAAAACTTCTTACCTCTGTCACATTGTTGGGATTTGGCCAATCCAAAATAACTTTGACCTTGGAAGGATCAATTTTTATTTCTCCTCCTCCAACAATATGCCCCAAGTAAATAAGTGAGGTCTTTCAAAACTCACATTTAGACATCTTTAAAAACAAATTTTCTTTCTTTAAGAAATCCATAACTTGCTTCACATGCATAACATGATCTTCATGAGATTTGCTAAATATCAAAATATCATCCAAGTAGACAATCACATAATCATCAAGAAAAGGTATTAAAACATCATTCATGACTCTCATGAATGTAGCAAGAGCATTGCAAAGTCCAAATGGCATCACCATCCACTCAAACAAACCTTGCTTTGTTTTGAAAGTTGTCTTCCAAGTGTCTCTTTCAACAATCCTAATTTGATGATATACACTTCTCAAATCCAATTTAGTAAAATACTTAACATCTTTCAATTGATCAAGCAAATCATCAATTCTAGGAACAAGATAATGATTCTTTACCGTAATCTTGTTCAAGGCCCTGAAATCTACACACATGCACCATGTACCATCTTTCTTTGGCACCAAAACAATTGGTGATCCACATGGACATTTGCTTGGCATAATGACCCCTTTGTCAAGCAACTCTTGGATTTGTTTTTTAATTTCAACATTTTCCATGATTGACATCCTGTACATACCAATGTTTGGAAGAGGACAATCTTGCTGCAATTGTATCTCATGTTGGATAGCCCTTTTTGGAGGCAATCCCTTTGGTTCTTGAAACATTTCATCATATTGGTTAACAATCTCATATAAATCATATTTCAACTTTGAATCAAAACCTTGGAAATATTCTTTTTCAACATTATTTTTGGGTTTGATCATCAAGAGGACAAAATTCTTACTAGCATTGACTAATCTCTTCATTTGTCCAACATTTACAAGTGACAAATTCAACATCTTTGTATGTGCTCTAACAATGTACTCAACTCCATTTTTAAACAAATGATACTTGTTCTCATGATGATGAAAGATGGCTCTCCTATCATATAAGTATGGGCTTCCCAACACAATACCACAGATATCTAAAGGAATAACATCAAGCTCTACCTCATCTATAAAATTTGTAGTGATGGAAAATCTAAGTTTACACCTTATTATCGCTTGCAATTTGGCATTGTCACATATCCATCCTAGAGGGTATGGTTTAGGATGTGGAGTAGTTTCCAATTTTAGTTTCTTGACAGTGTCTTCATATATGAGTTTTTCTTGAGATCCAGTATCCAAAAGAGTATCTATCTTGGTATGTTTTGAAATCACCCTTATGTGGAAAATCTCTATTCTTTCTTTTTCTTGTTGAGTTTCATTGAGGCTATTACTACTTGAAGAAATTGTACTTGCAATAGAGTCCTTACCTTGAAAACCCATGGCTGTAATCTTTGTCTCATCACCCGAATTAAAACCTAAATGATGTTGTATGGTTGCAGTAGTCTTTGGTTTCCCCTTATTGTTGAACTTTTTGGGTCTCTTTTCAGGATGAAGTTTCCAACAATGGTCTTCATCATGGCCATCTTTTGAACAATGTTTACATGTGAGTTTCTCTCCCTCTTTCTTGACTAAAGCGTTATTTCTTCCATTTCCCTTGAACTTCTTCTTTCCTTTGTCTCCATGAAAAAAATGTTTCTTGCTGCCCTCTTGAGGTTCATTCCTCCCTCTTGCTTCCAAATGAGTTGCATGTACACAAAATTCATCTAGACTTTTAGGGTTAAACATAAGTATTGTGTTCTTCAAGTAGCTATGCAATCCTCCAATATATTTGAGTAAATTTTCTTGAGAAGACAAATCTATACCCAAAATCAAAGCCCTTCTTCTAAATTCTTGAGTGTAGCTTTGAACATTTTTCCCTTTAGCTTGTCTAAATTTTTACCAATCCATAATAGCTTTCTGCATGTATGCTAATGGATAAAATTGTCTTTTAAGTGCAACGATAAAAACATTCCAAGAGGATAAAACTTTACCATGTTTCTTCATGTCCTCTTGAGTTTTGGCTTCCCACCAAATGAGTGTTGCAATGTCCAATCTTAAAGAAGCAAGTTGAATCTTAGTTTCAACATCTGTGATCCTTTGTATCCTACAATACACTTCAATCCAATGAATCCAGTTATCCAATTTCTCAACATTTACCTCTCCATTGTACATAGGCAATTGAAACTTAATATAAACCTTAAGCAAAGGAGTTTGTAGAGGAGTTTTACCATGTTCTTTTGGAGAATTTGGAGGTGGTTGTGAAATGGTAGAAGAGGTGAAATATGGAGGTGAAGGAGGTGGAGAATCACCGTTTCCTCCATTTCCCGTTGGAGTTTTATCACCATTGTCTCCATTACCCTTTGGAGGGTTTGATATTTCTCCTTGCAATCTTTCATTTCTTTCTTCAAATAAAACTTTCACCATCTTAGTCATATCATAGAAAGCTTTTCTGAAAGTTTCCTCCTCTGAAGGAAGTTTTCCATGACTCTCCTCATGAGCCATACTTGGTGAATATCTCCTTGAGGCTTGAGGTGATTTGGTATTTCTCCTTCTTGATAGTTGAGAACTTGTCTCTACAAGTTGACCTTCTCCTCTTGTGAGCTTCAACCTTGTAAGCATCAACAAACAAAACACTTGCAAACAATAAAGCCTTCAAAAACCTATGCTCTGGTGCCAACTTGATCTGAAAATGAAGAAGACTTGTATCTTTTAAAATATATGTAAGTGTTAATTATGTGTGCTTGGGCAAAAGGATCAATTTTCAAACACATAAACTAGAGATTTTTCACACTTAAGATACACATAATAACCAACAAATAATAGCCACTAGTAAATAGATAACACAACAAATGATAAAGGAGTTCACCCCTCTCTTGGGCTACATCTCTTGGTCAAAATTCCAATGGATATTTAATATTATTTTCTCAAAGTTCTAAAAACAATGCTTTACAGTGCTCAAAATTCCAAATAGATGGCTCCAATGGCTCCATAACATCCAAAAACCCCTAGTTGGGCTCTTTCTACACCTGGTTTGGCCAAAAAATGAAGAATTTATCTTCCTAGAAAATTTCCCCTTCAAGTTTGTTGTCTCTGGTTATCTAATTCGCACCTGTGTGTGACTAACCTGACTCCCGCAACTTTACTAGGCTAAAAACCCAGCACCACCCGCATCCCGCAATCCATGGAAAATTGTCGAACTATTAGCGTGATTATCACCCGTTATAGCGGAGGTGTTGGTCGCATGGGGGGCATATGGCCATGTCCCAACGCCTATATTGGCCCCCATCGGATAGTGGTTTGAAAGTCTCCCGCTTGAGGGTCATATGGAACAGTCTTATGGTAAGACACATGGGCTAGTCTCTGCACCTTCCGGTTCCCACGCCAACTGTTATATGGGGTGGCCATATGGCATAATTCCCGTGTCTTCTGGGATTAACATGAAGGGCCAACTCCTTTCGCTATAGGTCCTATGTAATTGTTGTGTGTTGTGATATGGACCGGGGACTAGGGCTAAGCCCTGGCCCTTTTCTACGCCAACATAACCCGGACTTCAATTCAAATACATATAACGTCATATATGGTTAAGAAATACCTGTAGGCGGGCTGGTAGCCCAACCTACATTAGAGTTATGTCATTTTCCCATGAGGTCGGAGGTTCGACCCCCACATGCTTCACAACCTTTTATAAACTAGAGGGGTGCCACGTGGCAACCCACAACTAGGCCACGTGGAACCATATCACTTGCCAAATAAATGACATGTGTCAACAATCCACTGGTCCACGTACCTTGCCACATAGCCTACCCAGTCAACCTGCCAACTCAACACCTCTACATAGTGGTTAGTCCACGTCACCTTCCATGTGTGGGACCATACCATGCCACATCAACACTGTACAAATTATACATACTGTACAGTCAGCAAAATTTTGCATGTTTGGAAAAATGGACAGAACATGATATCTCACTCATACGACATTCGTTTGAAGTTGTTCAAGTTGTGTTGGGATTGTGAGGACGAGGCCTACGCACGTGTCTGTTTTGAAGAAATTCTGAGAATTTTTATTTTTTGAGCAAAATTTGATCCCCTGGATCAATATGCGTAATAATCAAGTACTCATAATCAAAGTTAATAGTCCACTCCTTGAATCAATCCCGATTCCAAGGAAGTCTGACGATGTCATCAACATCCTCCTCATGCCAAGTTTCCTGCACACTAAGGAAACCTCATCATAGTACCTGTCAATGCTATACATCAATATAAATAACATATCAATTTCAATACTCAATCATAGCATAAACATATAAACCAAAATGATAATCATAATGTACCATGTTTTAAACTGGATCACTTGCTCGCAAGTTCCTCAAATAATAAGTCAATGTATGAAATGTGATCATTGAAACTGGATGTTACAGACTTAAACATTATTCAGGGTAGAGAAAAATATTGGCATCAAGCCATATGTAGGTGAGATAGATTCCTTGAAGTTGAATTAATGATTGCAATAACTATAATTTTATTTTAGTGTGCATGAGGTTAGTTAAACACAAAAAACCTCTTTTGTTGGTTTGAAGTTAGAAGGCCATGCTTTGACATGGTGGAAAAGTGATCCATTGCTAGAAAGATGAGAAATGAACCACATATGATAAAATGAGAGGTGTTTAAGGATGTGATTAGGTCATAGTTATATCCTATTCTTTATGAGGAGGAACAAAAGATAAGTTAGCTTTATCTTAGATAGAGAAAAGGAAAAATAGTGTCGAAATTCACTATAGAGTTATGAAAGAGAGCTATCTAGTTAGGGATGTATCTTAAGAGCCATGAAGTGCTTATTAAATACTAAGGATTTTTTCATGGATGGATTAGGAGATAAGTGACACTTTTCAAACCAAATACCTTTGATGAGGCTTGTGCATAGGCATAATACCTTAAAGGAGATAAGAAGAAACAATAGTTCAATGGGTCAAAAGATAAAGAGTTGTGAGAACACCCAAAAGGAAGAAAGAAGGGGAAAGGTGAAGACAAGAAGAGTGTTGTAGTTGCAACATAAAAGAAAGACCATAATAAGAATTGTAAGCATTGCAATGTGGATAGCCACACAAAGAAGAGTTGCTAGAGACTATATCATGTTTTGAGCCTAAATGGTCCAAACAACAACAACCACAAAAGAATGAGACTTTGTTGGATGTAGATATGGATATTAAAGGGTGGAAAACAACTTAGATATTGAAGGTAAGGTGACTTCTACTTCATTTAAAAGAGAGGTAGACTTTAGTAGTATTAGTATAAAGGAGGAAAAAGAGATGAATTAACTCTTTTATGTTAATATTTAGTTGAAGTAAACTAGAGTAGATTAATTTTTGACCCTAGATAACAATGAAATTTGAATTTAACCCAGTGAGAACATAGTGATATACTTAATGAGAATTGTAACCTCAAAACAAGAACTTTAGCTCTAAAAACCCATATTTTAAAGTAAAAAACACCAAAATCAACCTCCAAATCGAAAATTGGTGCTATTAGTAGCACCTTTTTTTTTCTTTTCAAGGTCAAAATAACCACCTTTTGCAACCATGACATTAAAAACCTTGTAATGCTTCCAACAAAATCCTTAGAATCAATCCTTGAATTGAAAAGTGGCACCAACAAAAACACCATTTTCGTGGAGGGTGAAAATTAAAACTTCTTTGAAAGGATGGCCTTAACAACCTACAATGTTGCAACAAAAGGCTTAAAATAAACTTGGACTCAAAAAGTGGCATTCCTAGTAACACCCTCCCCCTTTTTTTTCGGGGTTAAAATTGTAACTTCTTATGGCCTTGACAATTGATGCCCTTATAACCCAATCTTAAAATCAATGCCTTAATTGGAAAGATGTGTTATTGATGGCACCCCCATCTTTGTTATGGCTTAAAATTGTAACATTTATTTAGACCATGGCCTAGAAACCATGTGCTTTTTAAAATAAAATTATTAAAAAGGGGAAAATAACCAAAAAAGGGAAAAATAGAGAGAAAAAAAGGAAAAAAAAAAGACAAAGCAAGGAGAAAAAACATGTTATTTTAAAAATAAATTGTTAATTTTTATTTTTGGTATATATAAAATATGTTTTAAATTAAAAAAAAGACATAATAACAATAAAAATAACTTTCCCCATACCTTTAAAAAAAACGCGAAAAAAAATTAAAGAGAAAAATAAGAAGAAAACCCATTAAAAACCATTTAAAAAGAAAATAAACTTTAAAAAATTAAATAAAAAAAATAACAAATTAAAAAACTATATATTTAAAAGAAAACATGGAAAAAAACACATTGGGGGAGGTGGGGGTGCAAATTCTTGGAATTGGTCCCCCCCACCCCATCCCACCCCCTGACTCGCGCACCCCCAGATAGGTTTAGGGGATGGGATGGGGTGAGGGGGTGATTCTTGGAATCACCCCCCCTCCATCCCCCCCCCTCCAAGCCCACCCATGGGTTGGGGTGGGTTGGGGTGAGGAGGCGATTCACCCCCTCACATCCTAAGTGTTTTTCCATATATACACTTTTTTAATTAGTTATTTATTTAGTTTATTATTATTGTTACTTTTTTTAAATTCAAATTTTAAAGGTTTTTTTAATTGGTTTTTAAGTGTTTAAAAAAATTAGCTGGTTTTAGAAAAAGAAGTTAAAACAAGGGTATGGGGCGAGGTTTTTTATTTTTATTTTTCTAATTTAAATTTAGGATGTATTTAATAAAAATAAAAAATAATAATTTATTTTTAAAATAACAGGTTTTTTCTCCTCGTTGTGGGGTTTTCCCCCTTTTTCTCTTTATTTTTCTCATTTTTTTTCTTTTTAATAATTTGTTTGTAACAATGCATGGTTTCTAGGCCATGTTCTAAAGAATGTTTCAATTTGAAGCTCAGAAAAGATAGGAATGCTACTGGTAGCACCTCTTTTTGATTCAGAGGTTGGTTTTAAGATTTTGGTTGTAAGGGCATTTGTTGTCAAGGCCACGGGTCTTAAAGAAGTTTCAATTTTTCCCTAAAAAAAGGGGGGGTGGTGTCACTAGGAGCGCCACTTTTCAATGGGGTTGATTTTAAACTTTTTGTTGCAATGATACAGGTTGTTAAGGCCATCCTTTCAATATAAGTTGTAATTTTGACCCCCGAAAAAGAGAGGGTGTTGTTGGTGTCATTTTTCGATTCAATGGTTGATTTTGATATTTTTGTTAGAAACATTATGAGGTTTTTAAGGCCATGGTTGCAAAAGGTGGTAATTTTAACCTTGAAAAAAAGTGTCAAAATTCCCATGCAACTCTATGTGACTAATTTTAGATCTGAAAATTGCTTCATAATGATCTAACAATAAAACCTTGGTTGTTATCACTGGACAATTTTACACTGAAATTATTGACTGAAAACATATGAAGTGGAAACAACAAGATCAGAGATTAATCATCAATACACAAGAGACACAATAATTATGTTATGTAACTTTATCCAATACTTCAAATCTGAGAACAAAACTAGTCCTCTCAATGTCACCAAAACTGAGGACAAAACCAATCCTCTTGGCCAATACAATGTCACCAAAGATGAGGACAACCTTGTCCTCCAATAACCATACAAATCATAAAACCAAACCTCAAAAATATTTTGGAAATCTCCTATGCACATGAATATGTTGTAGGCCACCTGTATGGCTTGTTGATGTCACCTCTTAGCCTATATGGATCTGTACTTGCCTCGAAACTCATATACACAATTCACCTTACTGGAAAACCACATACATACGTTGTTTTCTCTCCTGCAAACTGCATATACCCTATATGTGATTCATCATTTTGAAACCCGTGTATATACATGCTTCGTCTTCCTACAAACTGCATATTATACGAAAAATTCACTCCACACGTGCGACCTTCTTCGCTTCTCTCTTCGGGGCTAGATTTTCCACCTTGCAGACTTCCCCTTTGATGAGATCACCAATCTTCCTTGTCACAAGTGTAGACGCACTTATGCCAACTCCATCATGTTACCATGAATGATCTAAATGATATGTAATGTCACAATGACCTCTCTCCTTTATATACAATCCTTAGGGGTCACCATAGAAGCCCCTCCACAAGTCAACATAAAATTAGGCTTTCCTTGTGGGTGTGATGCCCCGACACAAGCCCACAAATCCCATTATAAAATCCATGAATCCCCCACTCAAATCTAAGGGGGTTTTCACCAAACCAAAAGTGTGATGTGGTTCCCATGATGATTCCTAGATTCCCAACACCTAGGGTCATGTGAGAATACCTGTTTGAAGCTACACAAATAAACAAAAGGGGCGCTACTAGTAGCACCATGTTTTTAAATGGAGGCAAAAACAATTATTAAATGTAACATCTAACAAAATGACAACTCCAGAGGGTTCTCATCAAGTTGGTAACTATGTTTGAGTTGCGAATATTGGTTGAAGATCCATGGGAATCCTCATCTATAACCATTGGGATGGGTGAGGCAAGATATGGAATTGAGAGTCACAAAATCGTGTAAGTTTAGATTTTCTATTAGTGAAAACTTCTTTGATAAGGTAGAAGAATATACCATTGTTAGAATATTTTGACACTAGGAGTTAGTTAAGGTCATCTTGATCTAATGTAATGTTAGATTAAGTGTGATTTAAGTGTGATTTTCAAATTTACTAATTTGATGGTCATAATCCTACCCTACACATGAGTGACACTACTACACTTGGGTATAATTTCTAACACTCTAACGGCACTAAATTTGACATCTTGACATCGAAAGATGGAATTTTCTATTGTAGGAATAATTTTGTCATATCTATGTCAAACATTCCACTTGTTGGGATGTCATCTCACTTTCGACACAATTTGGTGACCACGTGGTGTTGCAATGAAGAAGCATTTTTGTGACAGTATGTTTTTATTCTAACATACCGATGATGCACTTTCTACCATTAGGGTGTCCATTTGCCACTGTCTTGATTAAGCATTTTTTACCTTACGTTGGTCTTCCAACACTCCACCGATGCACTGCCTACAATCATGGTGTCTAGGTGGCAATGTGACAGGAAAATATTTTGTGGCCATACGCTGGATTTCTAACCCCACAAATTGATGTATTTTTGACCATCAAAGTGTCCATATATCACATTGAGAATTGATTTTTGTTGTTGTTGATCATCAATCTAAAGAAAAATTATAAACATTATTCCAATGATCAAATAACTCAATTTATATGATTGTATGTGTATTGGTGTTGGTAGTATGTCTCTACATTGTCAAAAATCATGTCATTATAATGTCGAAAGGGGCAACTATGACGTTGGAGTAAGGTCAAAATAATTGCATGTCTGTCATTGTTTTGTAAATGTGTGTCATTAAGGCGTTGGAACTCCGACGTTATTTGAGTTTATATATATATAATAGACATCCTTGATTACAAAACTTTTGAAACTTCTTGTTAGCCTTAGAAAGGAAATAATTTTTTCTATATCAAGTAAAAGTTACTAATAAATATTAGTGAACTAACTAGTCTTTAATGCCTGGCGTATTCAAGATGAGTTTTGAAACTTTCAATTGTTATCCCGTGGATGTGGAGAACAATATAGATCATCAACTATCACTTATATTGGAAAATTTCTTCCAGTTTGTTCATGATGTGATTTTGGATGAAGCCATTTTTTTAGAACAACCACACATTTTTCCTTGGTACTCTACTGGATAACTTGGATGGAAGAATGTGGAGGTATGAGAGACATAATCCAATTTAGAAGATTCCTTTGGTTTACAAGCATGAGGTTATCATTAAGATTTGGGACTAATGCTTTGTTCTTGGGATTGTGCAATTTTGACGATGGAGCATAGATATGAGAGTTAAGATACAAGCCTTAAAAGTAAATAAATAATGATGACAATGCTAAGCCTCTCATTGCAACATGTATGTGAGATAATACATAGGTATAATAAATGATTGTATGTAATTAAAAGCTACAAAGAGATTTAGACAAGTTCACTAAGATAATACAAATTTATATTGAGAATAAGATTTTGGAGATTAAAAATGGCATTTGAGAAACTATGCTAGTCTATAGTCATTCTAGATTAGGAATTTCAAAATAATATTCCCTTTGTTCATTTAAGAACTTTGCGAACTCACAATCAAAAGAATTGTACCAAAATTTGTTTGCAAAATATCTTGTATCTTGTAACTATAGTATCACCCACCGAGAAAGCAAGGGGGTGTGAATCACAAGGACAATTTAGATTAGGAGAAGAAGTTTCCAAAGAAAACATGGAAATATTCTAGTGGCTAAGTAATTATGCACCATAATGGTCGTTTATATATGACAATTGCCAACAAATCCAAGCTTAATATGGGATCTATGTTAGTAGGGGACAACTTTGAGATAAAAAGTTCATCAAGTAAGATAATAATTTATACTTTTGTAAATATAGTATATATTTTAACTAAGGCCATGTGATCTTTTGGTTGTGCCTAACACAAGAAAAAAATTAATTATTATAAAATTTAAGACATAAAACTAATCTAGATGGATGTCGGTGGCCTCCCACCTATTCCAACTGGTTCATTTTGGCATTTTGGCAATTTTTTCCCTAGTTTTCGGGTCCCTGAATTGCGAGGATGTTTTGAGGCCTTAAACATCGTTTTTAGGGCTCACCACAGTCAGAAATGAACTTTGGTAGATAAAAAAAAAATGTGTATTCCTCGGATAGACCTTTTGAATGGGCTATCATGCGCCTACAATGGAGATCGTATGCAGAAGTTATGATCTCGGGAAGTTGATGTACTAACTTACCCAAACGGGGCCCACATGACTTTTGGCGATTCATCTCCTAGGGTTAGGTTTTTGGATGTCTAGGGTTTTTGACATTCCTGTTTATTGTAAAAATGTCTTCAGAGACAAAGAATTGGGTCTCGAGCTTGTTTCTCTTGAGGAAAAAATATCTCGCACGCCCAAACGACCTCTCATAGCAGAAAAAAAGAAATATGATGGGACAAGAGATCCTTTCAAAATATTGCTTGAGGAATCCCTCACACAACAGAGGAAAGAGATGATGGATAGTTTCGCGCAAATCCTTTGGCGACTACCAACAAATGACACATCTTCATTGAGCGAAGGTGCCACCCCCTTCAAGGTACAAATCAAATTTGATATTCCTATATTTGAAGGTCAGATAGACGCATATGTTGTAGACAAGTGGTTGAATCTACTAGAAGGATATTTTTTTGTCCATAACTTTTCAAATAGAGAAAAAATTACTTTTGCGCTCCTTAAAGAAGTTCCCCATGTCAAAGATTGGTGGGAAACTTTCTATGATCAAAAGGAAATAAAGGAACCCTCATTATTTACAGTCATGTCCACCTCATAATCCTTCAGGGTTGTTATTAAGGAACGATACTACCCTGTTAGAAGTTATGATGACTTGTATACCAAATGGACAACACTGCGGCAAGAAAGAGACCAAGCAGTGCTGGATTTCACAAATATATTCCATACACTATGCACCAAGCTGGGTATCAAAGATTCAGAGTGACATTTGGTGCTCAAGTATTGCAGTTCTCTGCATAGATACATCTAGACCGAAATGGAATTTATGTACATCTCGTCCTTGGGTGCAGCCTATCAATATGCTGTCAAAATCGAGAAGAAGCTCAAACAAAATACGCGACAATTTGGGCCTGGGAACCCCTCGCAGCAAAAACCGGGAAAGGGCACCCCCAACCTACAAAAAAAAGGATAGAGCAAAGATGGACAGTATCAGGACAACCAGTCCAAGCCACAACAAAAGAAGGACACCAAAAAGACAAAGAAGCTTACCGGGAAGTGGTGTGACTTCCATAAGAGCCCTTGGCATAACACTGTTGATTCTCACTCAAAGCAGTCACTGGTGGACGAAGTGAAAGCCTCTGAATCAGATGTGGGTTCTGACTCTGATTTAGAACCAGAAAGGGGAAGAAAGATCATTGATGCGGAACCTAGTGCCATCGTTTCTACCACCAATCTCCAACCTGGTGAACCAAACGAGCCAGAAGAAGGTGAGCACCTTTTCCATTCACAGATGTGGGTAAAAGGCACCCCGCTGCACTTCATCGTTGATAGTGGTACCCAAAAGAACCTCATCTCAGCAAAGGTCATCAAGCGGCTGGCCCTGTCGACAACGCCGCACCCGCAACCCTACACCATTGGATGGCTCCACCAAGGAAGCGATCTCTACGTCAGCCAACAGTGTCGACTGTCATATGGTGTCAAGCCCTTCAAAGACGAGGTATTGTGTGATGTTTCTCCTCTTGAAGTTTGTAATGTTCTTTTAGGCTAAACTTATTTATGGAAACATCATGTTGTATATGAGTCTAGGCCTCGTAGTGTTATTATTACTTTGAACAGGAAATTGTATAGGATACCTGAGGCAGTCCCTCCTAGTGCTATTTCCTTGATCTTTGCCAAGAAAAGCAGGAAGGTCATCTATCAGACTAGGAAATTTGTCTCCTTCGTGATTCACTCTCAGAGTAAGTGAAAGATCGTAGCCACATCCATGGCCTCCACGGTCGATCTCTCCACACAACAGAAGTAAGTGGATAAGGTTGTGGAAGAATAATCAGATATCTTCTCCTCTCCTGCCGGGGTACCTCTACACTACCAGGTCAATCATTCCATCGATCTGACCCCAGGCGCATCACTACCCAATGGGCCAGTCTACCACCACTCTCTATTAGAAAATGAGGAGATTAAGAGGCATATCCAAGAACTTCTCTACAAGAGGCACATCCGTCCCAGATCATCACCTTGTGGGAGCCCAATGGTACTAGTGCAGAAGAAAGACGAGACCTGGTGACTCTGCATTGATTACCAAGCCCTGAATAAAATCAACGTCTGGAACTGGTACCCTATTCCCCGAATCGATGACCTTCTTAATCAGCTCACGGGGGCCAAATACTTCAGTAAGATTGATATGAAGTCTGGCTACCACCAGGTCCCAATAGAACATACAGATGTATGGAAGACCGCCTTCAAGTCAAAAGAAGGTCTTTTTGAATGGTTGGTCATGCCCTTTGGTTTGAAAAATGCTCCAAAAACTTTTATGAGGATGATGGGCGATATCCTACAACCTTTCACTAGTAATTTTGTAGTGGTGTGTCTCGATGACATCTTCATCTACAACAAGACTTGGGCGGAACACTTGCAATATATTCAAGAGGTTCTGCACACCCTGCGGCAACACAAACTATATGTAAACATAGAAAAATGCTCCTTCGGCATGGACAGGGTCCATTGCTTAGGCAACATCATTGATCAACATGGTGTGCATGTGGATCTAGCCAAGATCCTGTAGTGTTCCCAAGGCCGAGCCGCATTGTAAACCATGTTCTGAAAGGAATTGTAACTATGTTTTATAGGCTGGTGAGCCAAGTTTTTATAAGCTGGAGACTTATGTGTTTGTTAGGCCAGGGAGCCTGAGTGTTGAAGGCCAGGAGCCTGTTGTTGCATATGTAATCACGCAGAACAATTAATAAAATATAAACACCGCCATTTGCAGACCGACCACAATGAATGAGTGAAGGGGGACTAAGCATCCATAGAGTGGGCAAGGAATTAGGGGGGCTTAAGCCTGGGAATAATAATATTTAATATTATTCCAAAAAGAACATGTGCATTGTATGTTTTACCTTTATCCTAAGTTCCTGGCAAGGGAAAGCATGCAAAGGGGATGCATGCTGATGGAACGCATGCAGTTCCAAGGGTGACAAGTGTCCTCCCTGGTGCATGCAAATAAAACAGCTGAGATGAGCCATGAGAGCTCTCTCTTCCATTCCACCAGACTAACTGAGTGGGTAGGGAGCGATGAACAGGACGATCGACCCCAACCATTGCAAGGATACCTCGAGCGTACCTGAGAGTCGAGAATCACGTGTTGTCTTGATAGTTCGTGCACATCCTTTGTCCGATTGATCGAACCTATGCATGGAGGCTCTGTTCTGAAGCCGTGACCTGAACCATCCTGCCATTGTTGAACCAGTTGGAAAGCCTGTGTTTGGCTCTATAAATCCGGATACACCTCTATTCTGTGAGCTGGGAATCCTGTGTTTGTTTCTAAAGAGTCGGTCTCACCCTCCGTTCTGAGTCATGGGGACTGTGTCGATCCCTGTGGGAATTACTCCCCATGCATTCCTATGAACCATCACTGTGAGGCCTCGAGCCATTGTTGAGATTGTTTGAGAGGCCGTGTTTGTATTTCCAATTGGCTATGGTGACCACGCAGAGCTGGACTATACGTGGCTCGATGGCCAGTGCGAGTTATGATTGAGCTTGTGTGTGTTCTCTCTCTAGGTGAGGGAGGTGGATGTTGTTGGAAGAGGTTTTTTCCAGAGAGTGTCCAGCACCAACTTCAGGCTCTAAGACTTCCTGATCGGGCCTGTTGTCGAGACCCAGAGAGGGAGATTAGCACCGATGGACTGTGCTTGTGAAGGTGTATACTCCCGGGCGAAACAGGCATGTGGGAAATGAGAGTCTGGTAGTAGTGGGCGTAAGATGGCATCCTAGGAAGAATCCTTCCAGATTTTATGTGTTGTTTTCCCTGTAACCTCAGCCTAGCCTAGAATTCCTTGCCTTGGGATGGAGCTTAGTCCCAGCTCGGGGGTGACCCATTGCTGAGCTGATGAGCAGTGCAGTCTAAGGCTGGGAGGTTCGTGGAAGGACTGCACTTGGTTGGTGGAATCTACCATTGTTAAAAGATAAGTATCTGATTATGCCTTAATCATGTTTTGTAGGACTGTGCTGCTTATGTTATCATGATTTCCACTATGTATATGAATTAGTATGAAATGCTATTGATTGTTAATTATGGCAGTAACTCATATGAATACTCTGTGTAGAATGTGTTCATTTGTTTAAATGCATGGGATTTATAATACCTGTATGAGTTATGTACCAAGTGGTGTTAAAGTTTCCTTTTAAGAGTGATTAAGCCATGGTAGTTGAAAGGTGTGCTACAGATCCAGTTCATCCGTGACTGGCCAACCCCAACCACACTCACTAAGCTTCAGAGCTTCTTGAGCCTCACCAATTTCTATCGTAGCTTCCTGTTGGTATTCTCTCATATCACACGGGCCCTCAACCAAGTAACTAGGGGTGGCGGTAAGGTAAAATTTGTGTGGGGCATGTCTCAACAACAAGCCTTCGATGAATTGAAGCATTGTTTGTGCTCATCCCCAGTACTTTCATTACCAGACCTACAACATCCCTTTGAGATTGAGACATATGCTTCAGAGTATGTTGTGGGCATTGTTCTCACTCAACACGACCACCCCGTGGCGTATCATAGTGAGACACTATCATATGTTTTTCGTAAGTACCCTACTTACGATAAAGAAATGTACTCCATTATGCAAGCCTGCCTCTAGTGGAGACATTACATTCTAGGGAAGGAGACAATTATCCACACTGATCACAAGCCAGTACAGTTCATGCAAACCCAAGGCAAATTGTAGAATGACCGCCATCAGAAGTGGTCCACATAATTACAACAGTTCTACCTCAATATCAAGTATAAAACAAGAAGTACCAACTGAGTTGTTGATTTCCTCAGTCGACCTCCAGTCGCGAAAATCACCATGGTGCTAGACTCTTGTGGCCATGAGACCTCTGGATGGCCCCACCTCTATGATACAGACCCTGACTTCTCCACCACCTACCAAATGTTGGGAGAAAACTCAGTGGTCACTAATTTCCATCTTCAGGATGGGATGTTGTGTCATCTGGGCCATCTCTGTGTTCTATCAAGTGAGTGTGTGAAGCTGATTTGGGAAGCTCACTACAGTCGGGTGGAAGGACACTTTGATGTTGAAAATATAGTGGCAATGTTGCATAAACATTTCTACTGGTCGAAACTTCGATAGGATGTCGACAAGTATATCAGGTCCTACATTGCCTACGCTATTACCAAACCGACGACTAAGAAATAAGACATGTACACCCCTCTTCCTACTCCTGACAAGCCATGGGAATCCATCTCAATGGACTACATGTTGGGTCTCCCATCCACCAAGAGGGGAAATGACTTTGTTTTTGTGGTTGTTGATCGCTTTTCCAAGATGGCAATTCTGGCCGCCTGCAAGAAGAACATCACTACAGAGGCCACTGCCAAGTTATTCTTTGAACGTGTCTGGGTAGACTTTGGGATTCGAAAAACCATTGTCTCAGATCGGGACAATCAGTTCCTCAACACATTCTGGTTGAGCCTCTTGTCACTGTTGGATACTAAGCTCACCAAATCCATTTCCTTCCACCCCTAGACAGATGGACAAACTGAGGTCGTCAATCGGATGATTGTACATATCCTACGCATGTACAATTCCAAGCACCCCCACACATGGGATGAGAGTATTCCCTATGTCCAACATAGCTACAACTGAGCCCTGCATAGCTCGATTGGCCACAACCCCTTTTAGGTGGGGTTGAGATACCAATCATTGGGCCCCATGGATGTTGCACTACCCCTGGTGACCACCTCGACTGAATCATCTCCTGATCCACCAGAAGATGACAAATCCAGCCAGTTCATTGAGCGGATCCATCACATCCACAACAGGTTCAGGATATTTTACAAAATTCCATTACCAGGTACAAGCAACGCCATGATCAACACCGGGTGCCACATAAGTTTCAGGTGGGCGACAAAGTTTGGTTGCACTTGCAGAAAGAACCCCTTACAAGGCCCCATTGGAAGCTTCGCCCACTCTGGCATGGGCCATACACCATCACCAAGGTTGTGGGTGACAATTCTTTTGCTGTCAACATTCCCCCTTTCCTTGGCCTGCACCCAGTCTTTAACGTGTCTTTCCTTCGGCCATATTTCCCACCATTATTGGACACCTCAGAGATAACAGAGAAGTTGACACCAACAGAGCTCAACCCTGACCGCATGCAATAGGCATCCAATGATCATTTTGTGGACACACAGATCAAGGGAACCCAACAAAAAAGGATCCAGTTTTATCGAGTTCTCAAAGCAGGGCAGCTCCTGCACCAAGGCAAGTGGCTCACCCATGGCCAAATTCAGTAGAAATTTCCTCATCTGATGGGGAAACTCAACACAATGGAGACCATTGCTTCCTAAGGGGGGAGGATTGATCCATATGGATTTCGGTGGCCTCCCACCTATTCCAACTAGTTCATTTTGGCAGTTTTCTAGTTTGACAGTTTTTTCCCTAGTTTTCGGGTCCCTAACTTGTGGGGCCGTTTTGAGGTCCTAAACAACGTTTTTAAGGCTCACCACAGTAAAAAATGACCTTTAATAGATAACAAAAAAATGTGTAGTCCTCAGATAGACCTTTCCAACGGGCTACCATGCGCCTAAAACAAAGATCGTATGCAAAAGTTACAACCCCAGGAAGTTGATGTACTAACTTACCCAAGCGGGGCCCACGTGACTTTTGGCTCTTCATCTCCTAGGGTTAGGTTTTTGGATGTCTAGGGTTTTTGACATTTCGGTTTATTGTAAAAATGATTATAGAGCCTCATTGTAATCATCTTCTTGCGAATGAGCGCAACCGTCACATCTCTTCTCAGATATAAGCCACCACCATTCCAGGAAGCTTGTTTTCCGCTGCATTTTACAGTTTCAGCTTATTTCCTTATTGAATAGAAAACCAGTTTTATTGTATCTCTGTTATTCTTTGTTAAGCATCTTTTAATAATCTGTATTCCTTTCGTTCTGCTCATAAAATCCGAATAAAAAACTACCAATTTTCTAAGAAATCCTGTACTAGTAAAAACATATCAGTTCTCTACAAGAGTTGTGCTCATGTCCCCTTTATAGTATTAGAGTCCTCAAACAGAATGGGATGCATTTTTAATTCTTTGGTTTGGCATGAACCAACCCTCGAACTTGGAAGTTAGACATACATAACCTTCTTCCCAATTAGACAAATGATTCCTCATTGCCTCGTAAATGCACAAAAAAAACATATATTGGCAACTGAAAAAAATGTGGTGGAGGCTTAACTATCTATAAAATTTTGCCATTGTTTGTTTCAAGCTAGCTTATTCCTGGGATATTAAGTATGGTTCCACTACTTCCATTGTCAAGAAGAGTATTTAATAGAAACATTGTGTGACATTGGAATTTAGGAGACCTTATCACTCTAGATCAACTATGTTGTTTCAAGAAGGGAATTAGAAACTAAACTACACAAGGCATGGGAGGTTAATGACCTACTTCTGTTTGAATATGCATTGTAATAGTTTTGAATGGTAAACGTTTGTACAATGGACCAAATATGTAGATTCTAAGAGATTAATGGTAAGAACATGTGTTTCCTCCTTGGAGGTCATGGGTTCAAATCTAGAGATGGGGTAGGATATGTATACTGAAGAATAGAGTGGAACTATTCAGTGCAACATTAAGATTGTTAGGCCTCTAGATGGTCAGGTGATGCAATAATATTTGGAAGTCACTAGTAACCCACTAGAAGGTTCGAGGTTGGAGCAGTGTGACGACGATTTCTTCAATATTCAACGCAACATGGTCTTCTACACGTGTACACAGGAATATCTCAATTAAGGCAGAACATGGGTGCAACAACATAATTTGCAGTCCCTACACTGCAACATAGAAACTTCTCGCCTATTGAAGCTGGAATTCACCTCCTCCCAACTTCCTATATGCATACTCTTGCAAGTTCCCTCCACTAATCTGAACCATAGTTACCAAATTTACCAAATTTGGTCGTATTGGAGAAAAAAAACACAAAAATTCGTTAATTTGATTCGAATAATGAATAATTCGATGAAATTCGGTTCAGTTAGACAAGGATTGTGGAGTCTTGGGGACCTTCTCATAAAGCCATTCTTGTAAAGACGTCGTTACTGTGTGGTCAAATCCGCTCCTCCCCTAACACTCTCTATGTTCGTATAAGAGAAAACCTATAGCTTGAAAGAAGTATAGCTTGACAGAACTGCTAGAACTCTCTCATCCCATTCATACACTCCACATTACATATTTTATTCAATTCACATTCCAAGATCTTATTAAATGCTTCAATAGCCCTAATCGATAGTTTTGTTGAGTAATGACAACAATAATTAGATTGTTTCCTTGGTTCGCAGTATAGGTGGTTTAAGAGTGGAAAAAATTAATGAGAAAACCATGCTTCATAATTTACTCCACACATATTTGGAGTAGTATTGGCCTAAACACAGATAAATAGACACGAGATTGCATGTAGGCATAAGGGAAAAAATGAAAAATAATTCGTAGATTTGAAAAAAATCCCAATACATTGATATAAAGCAAGCATGTTGACATGGCGTTGTAACATGTTGACATGGCGTTGTTCCTTCTTTCAGTTGGAGACAAATCATTCATATTTTCAAGTTCTTGTTGAAATAGGTCCCAATCAAGTATTCAATAAGGCGGGAGGCCAGACTCTGGAACCACAACATTGAAATGCAAGTGAAGCGATCTATTATATCATTTTCTGTCAGTCCTAGAGAGTGAATTTCTTTAGAAACTAACACAATATTATTTAGGGAATCTCAGTAAGCTCTTCAGTCTTTTAGTCCCTATACTCTTCAAGAATAAGATCCGTGAGCTAGGGAGTCAACAAGCTGGGATGGAGTGAGTTAGGGAGTCATGAACCAGGATGGAGTATTAGATAAATAAGTTTTGAAACAATGGAGGGTTTTGGAGGGAAGAGATGGGTGCAATTTCTCTTGGTGAATTGCACTTATAAGAAGTTACATTATTAAAAGTTAATTAAAGTATGCAGATTTTTACAATTCCTCATAATGTTTCAACAATCCTTGAAGATGGGTGGAGTGTCCACTCAAAACATTGGACGTTTCAAAAACTCCATATAATTTATTTACAGAATTACAAACAATCTTATGAGGAAATGTGAAAATCTACATACTTTAACTCTAAACCTCTATGGAGAGGATTGTCTCAAAAAGACCTGAATGTTCGAGAAATTTCAAACTAAAATGATGAAAATAATTGTTGATTATACTTATTACTTCAACAATCTTTGATGATGGGTGGAGTATCCACTCAAAACTTTGAACATCACCGAAAAGGTGGACATTTCAAAAACTCTATACAAAGTTTATTTCCAAAATTACAAATAACATTATTAGAAGTTATTCAAATTTCATAAAAAGTTGAATAAAATCTATAGTTAATCCAAGAAGAAAAGTATATATATCTAAGTCTTTAAGATGTATACTATGGAATCAAATTCGAAACTGAACTCGAACTTGATAACTATGATCTAAAGAGTGAGGTAACATTTGGTGTACGATGTGATTGGTCCAACAAATCAAATCAAAAGGAAATAAAAAGATCAGTGGTCACATGGACAGTCATGGCTACAACGCCCACTTGTCCCATACATATATATGATGAGAAAAATATACAAAGTGCAGTGTAGCATTGAATGCTGCAGTAGGTGATATATATATATATATATATTGTTAGACAGGTGGTATATATACAGTCAAATATATCTCGGCATATATATATAAAGTGATTTCACGATAGTATATATATGATTGGACATGTGGTATATACACAATCAAATATATCTCCATATATATATCAAAGTGATCTGACGATGTATATGCTGCTTATATATCAGACTCGGATTCAGCCTGGCCAGTGGCCACCTTACTCCAACTTAAAAAAAATAAAACAGAAACGGAGAGTGGATTGAGCGAGATCTCTGGAGCTCACTTCCTTGCCTTCCGTGACTCCAAGGTACCCACTGTCCTTCCCTGCATTCACCTCCGTTGGCTGGCTGGCTGGCCATTTTACAGAGAATGGTAATGTTAGCCTTAACAGCACAGAGCACACTTCACTGGCAAAAGCAAAACGACCATTCAAATCCATTACATTGGTGAGACCCGCAGATTGAGATTGTGATTGTGTGATCGGACAGTGGACTCTGCAAGTCGAGGAAGCGC
>ML793838.1:90001-107593 GCA_009831015.1 Picea engelmannii
CAGTCCGCACGTGCGACCTATTGTTGTACGACTCACACATGCGGTTGTCCCTGTGTTGACCTGTGGTTGTACAACGTTGACTTACGGCTATTGTACAGTTCGCACGTGTGGTACCACCTGCAATTAATGCATCATACAGAGCCCACACATGTGGCCTCTCCTCTCTCTCTCTCTCACACACATGCATCCTCTACTCTCTCACATGTGCGGCTCCTCTTGGCTGAAAATTTGAGAAAGAAAGACCATAAACCCTAGACCAGATTTGCCAAAGTGAAGATCCTCCTTGCTGAAATTTGACTCATCAATCCCCTTGGCAAGAGTGTTCACTCACTCATGCCAAAACACATGATGACAAGATAAGATGTGTGGTGCCTCCTCACATTGCCTCTCCTTTTATAGTTTGGAAGCCCCTAACTTACTTTAGAATCCTTCCACTAAACTCAACATTAAATTAGAATTGTTTAATCCTCCAACTGGCTGCAAAACCCCAACAACAACAATTCTAAGCCTCAACTCTATGTAAAAGGGGTTTTTACAAGGTAAAAATGCAATGTGAGTGCCAACAAAGATTCTCACATGCTCAACACCAAGTTCAATGTGAGAATACCCCCATGATGCTACAAAACATCAACATTATGTAGGTCATTCTTATTGTGTGAATGCATTTGTTGTCAATTAGTTGCATGGTTAACATAAATATGATCACTGCATCTGTAAAGGCCATTCCTTGCTTAACAAGCATCTAAATAACCATGCCCACCATCATTTTTCTAAGTTCCACCGCATATTGTTTGTGACACCTAATTTACTCTTTGCCAAAGTGTTCCTTCCCATGTATGTACAGCCAACATGAAAATAGCTATTCGTATTCCTGTGCATAATTTGAAGCATATGTTTCTATGAGCCAACATAAATCTTTTGTTGTACACATCACAAATTTTTCCTTCACTCAATCTACTTCTTTAAAGGAAAGCACCCCATATGCAAATGAAGCCAAATAAAGCTTTCTTAGAGTGTTTAAAGTCGGTCCTTCGGATGATTGATACTGTTCCTTTGTGTGTGTACTTTCAATGTCTTGAGGCAATCAAGGTCAACAGGAAAAACGAAAAAATAACTAGTCATTACCAATGGCACTCAAACAAAGAAAAAAGATGGACCAAACATGAACTCGAAGAGATAACTTTTGTATGCTTCTAAAGTTAAGGTATAAATAATCATTCCAAATCCTTTACCCCATCATTTTGCATGAAAGAAATAGACCAATGCAATGAAAATCCTGTGAACATCAGATTGTGAACATAATCTGCTACACATAGTAATTCCATAGAGAGGATGTCTATGACAGGTGAAAATTAGCTATTCCATGGAGAGTATGTCATTGACAGGTGAAAAACGAGACAATACAACTCAACAAAAGACTCAATCAACATAATCAAACTCGTCATTAATCAGGGAGTTGACAACGACTTGGCCAAGTTGGAGAACAAAGACTCGGTCCAAACTGAAAGGAAAACAAAATGTTTACCCACCATTTTGCAAACCGTTTTTTCCTTGGGGAAAAAACAGTGAAAGAAAGGATTGTCGTTCCAAAAGGCAGCCAGATTCGAAGTTTCTTTGTGAATTTTCATTCCATTTAAAGAGACAACTCACTTGGTAGCAGATTTTGGGCAGTTTAAAACAATAGGGCGGCCAAAATTTAGGGAAAATTTTATATCAAGTTTTATGCCAAACATCCCAAGGGAACAAATCCAACTCTTACTCTTCGGTTTTTATAGTTCTTCCCAGGTAGGAGTCGTCGGACTCTGGAAAATATAACTGTTGTGGGGACGTCCCAATCGTTTTTTCCGCATCTATAAAAAAACCTTACAGGAAAGTGGAAAAATTTATGCCTGGGGTTTAGTACGCAAAATTCAGTCATATGGAGTTGCAGTTAAAATATAAGGCGTAGATTATCCGGGAGGAAAAAACCCTTGATAGGGTATATCTATGTATATGAGTCAAATCCCTCATTTGTATCATTCTATCATGTCAACATTTTATGGATATATTGATTATTGGCTGCAACTCCACATAGAGCTCCTTGGTTGACTTTCTATCAATGACGTGGGTACCATCCCAAATGTTCCCTTGGGGAATTTAGGTAAGAACTCGTATTCACGGGTAGTTGGTCTTGAGTGTCGTGTGCAATGTTTGGAATTATTAAATCTAACGTAAATCAGGTGGGACAAGAAGTAATGTATGTGCCCTACCTGTTTGTGCATTCGAAAAGAACAGATACTAACGAACAATGTTCTAATTTATTCCATAAACCAACAAAATATCATACTTTCATGCCAATCAGCTTCACTCGTGGTTGTTCTAGTGACAATAGATATTAAACATCACCTAAACCACCAAATTTATCATATTAATAGTTCAGGAATCATTTTAGTAAGCATTTTATCAAGAATATTTAATTTTTTTTAAGTGTGCAAGATAGGGCAAACCTGCAGAGCCCACAGATCGTAATTCTTTGAAACGCCCCAGAGAAAATTGTGCTGATCGATGACACGTGTTGCCCAGGTTCGAATTCGAGCGTGAGCCCGACGTTCCCTGAAGGTCCCAGAAGCCGGCCCGAGAAAAAAACGGATATTTTTGGCAAAATTACAGAAATTACTCACAATTCTCTTGAAATAACCCACTGTATTCCGAGATCTTTCCCAGGTTTGGCCGGAAATCGACTTTTGAGCCCCGAAAATGCTGAAGCATTGTGACAGATGCGCCCTCGGGATGCAAATATTTACAGGATTCGTTACATCTCCGAGGTAAGCACAGGGCCGAGAGCTTAGAAACAAAAGTGATATTGCTTTATCGCCTGCTATATATTATTTCATTCTAGGGTTCCGGTCAAAGTCTCCACCAATTATTCGTTGCTCGAGATGGTCAGCTCGGCCTGGCTCAATTAATAAAGCGTGAAGTCGGGTCGGCTCGGTTCTGCTGTAGCTGTAAATGTGAAGAGGTTTATAACAGTCAAATGCTCTGATTTGATTGATGCGTGCGCTTTGTGTCTTCTGCTGCTTCAATTGCGGAAGCAATATGCTTCACTTGTCCGGAACCCAATCTGATTTTATAAAAATGGGGAGGGGATTTTGTGGAGATGTTAGCGGTTGTCTGGAAATAAGTTGGAGCACTTGTCCTAAAATGGCTAGAAAATTAGGGAATCTAGACTTCGTAAATAAGTTGGAGCACTTGTCCTAAAATGGCTAGAAAATTAGGGAATCTAGACTTTATCCACTCACCAACAGTTGTCTCGCAATAAAGTTGGACTGCTGGTCATAAAAATGATTTGTATACCCAATTGCATGAATCTGAATAATAATATTTATAATTTTTAGTTTTTTATTTTAAATTTTTTATTAATAAATTTAAGTAGATATTTTATTTATTTTTATAAAAAATTAATATTTATAAAAATAATATACATATTTATTTATTTTAAATAAATATATATTTATTTATTATTTAGCATCAAAAATTACCACTCTTAAAAGCTTGGTCATCTTCTCCACATACTTACCTATTGCTCCACATACTTACCTATTGCTCGTAGAGTCAAGACAAGAAATATTCAGGAGGTCACTATCGACAAAACAAAACCTCGGGGTTATTTATATCTCTCAGATTCCCACTACTTCACACTGACTTTGGAATCAGGAACAAACAATTTCGCCGAACTAATGAGCCTCAAACTACTCGTTGTCTTTGCTCTTGAAAAGAATTACAAAATGATTATTGTTTATGGAGACTCAAAAAATGTCATAAATTGGATAAATGGCAGCCATCATGTATACAAGGAAAGAAATGAAGAAGCGGATCGGTCGTCGAAAGAAGGCACACACTTGGACATGGGCCTTTCGAAAATTTCACAGTTCCTAAATAATCATATTCAAGAACATCCTCAACGAACTTTCATGTGAAATCACTGGACACCTTTTATGGGAATGGACAACCATATACAACAAAATATTTTGTGAAATTTTGCAAAAACCTATTGGATTTGATAATACAACAAATATAACAGGAAGGACTTCAACGAGCTACGAAGCAAATCCATAGAAATACAAATGATATGAATACACTCCGGAAGTGTATCTACAAAATGGAATTTTGTTCACAACTAATGATATAAAATTACTCTTTTTTTCTTGGAAAAAAAAATAAAAAAAATAAATAACTTATATATATATATATATATATAATTTTAAAAATTTTAAATACATATCTATCTAAAATATTTTTATTTTCATAGCGTGGTAGGTGTGGGAGGGGTGTTGTATGGCCTTCGAGGAAACTTGGAAACCACCTTTGAAGGGAGCATTGGAGAGTCCTCCAATAACCAAGTTAAAGCATGTGTTGTGTTACAAGGTTTAATTTTGGCAAAGGCTCAAGACATTACTGAACTCAAAGTCGTCGAGGACTCTAAATTGACAATTAAACATGCAAGGTTTAATTCTCTCTCGAACAATATCCATCTTCGAGCCATTTTTCACAGAATTCAGGCAGAAATTTAGATCTTTCATACAATCAATTTCTTTCATGTGCTAAAATCCAATAATCACGAGGTCGATAGACAAGCCAATCGTGCCACTAAGCTTCAAGAAGCAGTTCTCTCGGTAAACGAATCTCAATCTCTCGAAGCGATCCCATAAGCTACCAAATTCAATTAATAAATTTGAAAAGGGTGTTGGACATGGTGTTATGGTGTTGACATTGATGTCAAACTCGGGGTTAATATGGTCAATGTTGAACATGGTGTTATGGAGTTGGCATTGATGTCAAAGAGAGTCAATATGATCATCATTATAAATGGCTAATCCAATATGGATCCATACAGGTCACAGATGGAGGAATTAATAAGACAGGTTTTATTAAAAGTAACACTATGTCCCAGCAAAAGTATGGTGTTCATCCTTGAAGATATCACGAAAAACTTCACAAGGGAACTTTGTCTAGTTTTATGCCTATGTCTTTACCATCTACTAAAACAGTGAATACAACATTGGCACAAATTGTTTCCTCGGATCATTGTGTTAGTGCTATTGTAACAGCAGCCACTGGTAAACTTTGATCTGTGACAGGTTTAACATCTTCCCTCCAGGCCATATCTCAAATTGTTTTTAGTGTCTACTCCATTAAGTTTATGTCATCATTGAAAAGCCAATCGTCAACACAGAAACATAAAAATTACAGAAAACTCAAATTTTATATCTCAACCTACGATTCCAACAGCGTCGAGACTACCCTAGCAGAGTTGAGGGTGACACTTAGCAAATGTTGCATACAAAAAAAATCATTTGGTACAGTCTATAATAATGGTCGAAATGGACGACGATGATCAGAATGGGAGCACGATCAGACAACCCAAATCATTTTCACATTTGAAATGGCACAAACATTAATTACCAAGGGCATACGCGAAGTAATATTATGCTAGATTTAACTATACATGTGTCAGCACTAAGTTCTATCACGTTTTGGGCTAGGATTAATTCGAGTCCATTTTTCAAATGTGAAATTCATGTGGACCGTCCACTCAACCGTCAATTTCATTAGCGCCTATATAAGCCATGGACCGTCCACTCAACCGTCGATTTCATTAGCGCCTATATAAGCCATGGACCGTCCACTCAACACTTGATCGAGTTTGAACCGTCGATTTGATTGGCGCTTGGGTAAGCATTGTTTTCACTCGCTCTCGATCATAGGCCAAGGTCTTATCGTAAAGATGAAGTTGTGATTGATTAAGGTGCTAACTAGGATAACATCTGGTTATAGGGTGTAGTCACTTGGTGAATAAAAGAAGTGCATTTGCGCTAGGTTACATAACAGGTCTTTGGGCCTTGTTTATCTATCTATTGGTCACATGGTTTAGTCCTATGGGAAAAGGGGCCACAAGATTAGCACCTACCCAATGTTTGATATGTGAAAGGGACCAGAGAGCAAATTAAAGCTCGAATCTAATCTATTGAAGAATCAAGGACGCAGTGGTAGCGTAGGATCAAAATAGAAGAGTCAATCCATACCTGTGATTGACTCATAAGGTATGCAAATCATACAGATGCAAATAAAGGAGTCAATCCATACATATGCAAATGGGCTTTCAAACTATAATTGAAGAGCTTTTTACAAAGAATATTAAACAAAGGAGGAAWTTTTTTCTTAATTAAAATGACAACATTATTGTTATTTTATTAATAAAATGAAAAGGCATGTTGGTTCATTTGCTCTTTTACAAAGAGACACATTGGTTCAATGTCATACACCTTTTTGGGAGACTATATAAATAGAGAAATATGGTGAAGAAGAGTGAGGTCTCTGTGAGATAAATCAGAAGATCAAAGCAGAGGCAGAGTCCAAGGAAGAATTGAAACCTGGATCATACACATGAAGTGATGGTGGAAGGGAGGAGCAAGGGAGGATTGGAGTCCTCTATAGGTTGGATCATAAACAACAAGGAGTTGCATCTTCCTCAAGCTAGTGCTTGAAAATAGAGGATTGGAGTCCTCTACAGGTTGGAACCT
This sequence comes from Picea engelmannii, assembly GCA_009831015.1. NCBI lineage: Eukaryota > Viridiplantae > Streptophyta > Pinopsida > Pinales > Pinaceae > Picea > Picea engelmannii. Next base: position 96,562 of record ML793838.1, read on the forward strand.
GAACAACAAGTAGTTGCACCTTCCTCAAGTTGGTGCTTGAAAACAAGTGATTGGTGTCTCATTGAGTTGGTGCTCAAAAGAAAGGAGATCGGTGTCTCCTACAAGTTGTAGCTTGTAAATGAAATATATTTTTTGTGATTGTTACATTTAAATTTTGTATATTGTACATTATTGTTCTTGTTATGGTTAATAATTTTAACAATTAAACAATTGTGAAAAATTGTGAAAAATAAACAATATTGATTCACCCCCCCCTCCTTAGTATTGAACAACATTTCAACAATTGGTATCAGAGTCAGTTCCTTCACCACGGCCTAACCACTGGAAGGCAAATTCTAAGAAATCACAATGGATGAACAAGAAGGATTTTCCTCTAACAGAGCACCATTGTTCAAAGGAGATAATTGTGCATTTTGGAGTATAAGAATGATAAGTTATATAATGGCTCTTAGATGTGATGTTTGGTTATATGTGGTAAATGGGTACAAAGCACCACTAACTGCACCTTCAGACGTTGCTGCAAAGAAACTCTGTAATGATAATTCAAGGTTTGTTAATGCAATTATGGGTGGATTAGCAAACTCTATAATTGTAAAAGTGATGCATTGTAGATCAACAAAAGAAATCTGGGACAAACTTCAAATCATCCATAAAGGATATGCCAAAGTCAAAAAAACAAAACTTCAAACATAGAGAGGGTAGTTTGAAGGTCTGAAGATGAAAGAGGAAGTAAACATTGCAAAACATCTTCAAAGAATGGATGAAATTGTCAATTCAATCAAAGCTCTGGGAGAAGATCTAGAAAACAAAATTATTTTTCAAAAAGTGTTGAGATCATTACCAATGAGATATGATGTCAAGGTATCTACCTTACAAGATCGAGAAAACCTTGACGAACTTACAATGGATGAACTTCATGGGATTCTTATAGCCTATGAAATGAGAACATGGCAAGAAAGACCATCAAAAAGGGAAACAACCTTCAAAGCCTCAAACGTAACAAAACACCATGAGTATGTACCAAATGAAAATCACTCAGACATATCGGATGAAGAAGAGGCTAACTTTATAAGAAAACTCAAGAAAGAGTCTGGGAAATACAAAGGAAAGCTACCCCTCAAATGTTTCAACTGTATTAAAGTTGGGCATTTTGCCTCCAAATATCCCTATCCCAAGCAGGAGGATAGTGACGATGAAGAAACTTATAACAATAAAGAACTTAAAAACATAAAAACTGGAAACAAGAAGAAATTCTACAAGAAAAAGAAAAAAAATTACTCCAAAGAAGACAATAGTTCTTCTAACATGAGTGAAGATGACAAGACATAGCCTTTATTTATGGGCATAGAAACTAAAACTAGTACTACTGAGGATAATACTGGAAATGAAAGAAATTTTGAAGTTGAAGGAGAAGTAGACATTGAAGAATAACTTTTTAGTGCTCTCGAAGGACTGAGAAAATATAAAAGGAAGAACAAATCATTAAGAGAACAACTATTAGAATATAAAGAAGAACAAAAATCAAGAGAAAATAAAGTTTCAATAGTCATCAAGGAATCAGGACAAATCATTATTGATTTGAAGATTCAACTCCAAGAAACTAAAAGGATTGAAGAAGTCATAAGTAAACAACTCAATGAAAAGCAATGAGACTGAAATTGTTCTTTTGAAAAATAAACTTGAGAAATGAAATAATGAATCAAGATTTGAAAACAGTTCAAAAATATTGGATGATATTCTCAACAGTCAAAGATCATCAAACAATAAGACAGGACTGGGTTATGATCAAAAGAAATCTAACAAAGGATCTAACTCTACCTCTCAGGAAACTAATAAAAATCCCAAAATTTATGCAGTTGCCCTTCAGAGCTCTTTCAAAAAGGAAGAAAGCAAAATAAAGATTGATTCTAATCAACATAAATCTACTCCCCATTCAAAAGAAAATGAATATAGAAGAAATACAACTACAACAAGAACTCCCGCAAAAAGGTATCGACATCTCTTTCTTGGCTATTGCTTCTCTTGCAATAATTTTGGGCATTTACATTGTAGAGCTTATGGAAAGAACAATCATAAAAGTCTTCAAAGATATGCTTTTAAAAACAACAAGAATCCTCAAATGGGGTGACACATGGAGCACACATGTCAACAGGCGCGTTGGAAACGAGGGTAGTTAAGGCCCCTCACCGCCACCCTCCTTCCCTGTCCAGTGGATATGCCTAGCATTCATTTCCGCCAAGGTTCAGTGCGTCGGGAGGGAAGGACAGTCTTAATGGCAACTCGAGTTCGACTCCCTAGTACAAGTACGAAGCAGCAATGCTACATTAACCGAGCACTCATGGAAATCAGAGCCATCAATTCCTTCGTCCTCGTGTTGATTTTGCCTCGCAGTGGTTTTTATCCCCGACATTTGGCTCTAGTTCACTATCTTCTCTTGGTTGTTATGCTATGTGCCTGCAAAGACTTAGTAATTCTCCCTTTGATTTTCTTTCGCACCTCTGGCCACCCCACCATCTTCTTCTTCCACCCTGCACTTTGCCTAGCCATGCCTTGCGAGAGAGGTAAGTCCTGGCACGGGCCAACTTACTACAGTCAGGTCGACATGCATAAGTGCCTGAGACCAACCTCTCTCTCTCCCCTTCCAGGCGGCAGCTCAGACCGCTCACCCTACTTTGACCAGAACTGATATGAGGTTGCACATTTGGAGCTTCGTCTAGAGCATTTCCATGGAGGTTGTCTGGTGGAAGAGGAGATTCCTCCCAACTGGGAGGAAATTCCACCAAAATTTCCAAAGACCACCCTGGAGTAATGGTCGACCACAGGTACCAACACCCCTTTGATTTTTCTGGAACCAGCCAGGACAGGTTGTAGGGTTGAATAGGAAATTCCTCCTCATATGGAGGATTATTGTAATAATCCCGTTGATGTTAAGGATGAGGACCCCTGAATAAATTGAGACAATTACTGGAATGAGGACGACACCCATCGACAGACCTACACAGAAGAGCATGCTCACCCGGATCCCAACTCCTGCAGGCTCACAGAAGACCACCTAGTCTTGATTTTCGAGATGCAAAAGGATTTGGCAGAGCAACTGCACAACCAACATACCTTCAGTAAGTGCATGAACGTCATTTTCGACTCCCTGTCAAGCGAGGCTACGAAAAATTCGATACCCGACTTGTTTTCATCCATATGCCTTCAAAGTCCACCAGGATGGACGCCCGAGTTCACCTCATGTCTAGTCTCCTTACTGTTTTTTTCTCTAGTTTTAGTGATAAGTTTTTTTGTGAAATTCAAACTCTGGTTCTGGTTCATTATCTGGTTGGGGCACTCAGTCGACCGTATGTTCTGGTTTCCACGCTTGTGGAAGAATAGGTGGCAAGGCCCCATGTTCTTTAAGACAGGTGTCATATTTTGGTCTTTGAACAATACTGTCCACTTGTTCTGGTTTCCACTTACGTGGCAGAACAAGTGGCAACTTTTGGTGTATACTTAGACATGTGTAGCTTTTGCTAGCTCAAGGTAATACAACCCTTTCTTATTTAAAATAAAAATAATAGAACAACAAGAATAATAATAATCAAGGGAATAGAAACTGTAATTCATTCTCTCCATTGCAAGATTACAATGTTGAATGTTACAAATGCAACAATTATGGTCGCAAAGCTAGTGATTGAAGACTACCAAAGCATCCCATGAAGACTTCCAACATAAGAAGACATGGAAAGAAAAACAAATAGAAAAAATAAATTGAATGTAAGGTAGCCTTATGTGCTAAAAATAAAAGAAGCCAATGGTATGTTGACAATGGATGTTCAAAACACATGACAGGAGATCAAAACAAATTCCTCAGTCTGAAAAAGAAAGAAAAATGAAGGGTTACATTTGGAGATGATGTCTCTGCCAAGATACTTGGAAAGGGTATAGTCGGTCTGGGAAACAACAAAGCTAAAGCAGAAAATGTGCTATTAGTTGAAAATTTGAAGCCTAATCTCCTCACTGTAAGCCAAACATGTGATCAAAAAAACATACTCATATTTGACTCTCAAAAATGTGAAATTAGAAAAGAAGGGTCGTGAAAATTAGTGCATATTGCACCAAGGACACCAAGCGATGTATATATCTTAAACATAGAAGAAGAAGAAAAATGTTGCATGGGTCAAGTAGATGAAAGTTGGCTATGGCACAGAAGAATGAGTCACATAGGCTTTGATAATTCGATAAATGTTAGTAAAAAGGAAATTGTGAAAGATATGCCAAAGATTATAAGACCTTCAAACTATGTTTGTAAGCATTGCCAACATGGAAAGCAGACAAAAGTAAGATTCAAGACAAAATAATATTCTACATCGAAACCATTAGAACTTGTTCATACTGATCCCTATGGACTAGCTAGAACTAAAAGCATACAAGGTGAACATTACTTCATTTTATTCATTGATGACTATATAAGAATGACTTGGTTATCCTTTCTCAAAGAAAAATCAGAAGCATTTTAAAATTTTAAAATCTTCAAAGCACATGTTGAAAATGAGACTGATCTCAAAATCAAGTCCCTGAGATCAGACAATGGAGGGGAATTTACCTCAAATGAGTTCAACAAGTTTTGTGAAACTTGTGGAATTAAAAGACATTTTTCATCTTTGAAAACTCCTCAACAAAATGGAGTTGCTGAGAGGAAAAATAGAATTGTTCAATAAGCAGCGAAAACTATGTTAAATGAAGCCAAACTCCCAGATATATATTGTAGAGAAGCAGTGTATACAATTGTATACATACTTAATAGAGCACAACTTAGAGTTAACCATGACAAAACACCATATGAGTTGTGGTTTGGCAGACTAGCATCAGTCAAACACATCAAGGTCTTTGTGAGAAAATGATATATTAAGAGAGATGATGATAACCTAGGAAAATTTGATTCCAGATCAGATGAAGGCATATTTCTTGGTTACTCATCCAATAAAAAGGCCTACAGATGCTATAACACGAGGCTGCACAAAATTGTGGAAAGTGCAAATGTAAAAGTAGATGATATAAAATCAAGAAGAATCAAATCTCAAGAAAATTCACACTTTGATGAAATAAGAAGAAATGATGATGATGAAGAAACTGAATAAACAGAAGAAGAAGAATCACAAAGTGAAGAAGAATCACAAAGTGAAGAAGAAAAAGAAGAGGAATAATCTCCAAGACAAGATTCAAAAGCAGCATCAAAAAAAGTACAAAGAAATCATCTTGAAAGTCAAATCATAGGGAACAAAAGTGTTGGGGTTGAAACAAGAAGAAAACTAACATGTAAATCAGAACAAGCAATGCTCTCCCTGATAAAACCCAAAACATTTGCAGAGGCCAACAAAGATGAAGATTGGATCAAAGCCATGAATGAAGAGCTTAATCAAATAGAGAAAAATCAGACCTAGGAGCTTGTCCCAAAACCAAAAGACAAAAATGTGGTAGTGACCAAATGGATTTTAAAAAATAAAGTTAATGAAGATGATCAAGTTATAAAGAATAAAGCAAGATTGGTGTGCAAAGGATATGCTCAAGTAGAAGGGATTGACTTTGAGGAAATATTTGTCCTAATATCCAGATTAGAAGCTATCATAATGTTCTTGGCATTTGCATGTTTCAAAATTTTTAAAATATATCAAATGGATGTCAAATCAACATTCTCAAATGGAAATTTAGAGGAAGAAGTTTATATAGAACAACCTGAAGGATTTATGTTATCAAAAAATCAAGACTATTTTTGTAAATTAAAAAAAGCATTGTATGGTCTCAAACAAGCTCCCAAAGCATGGTTTTCAAGACTTGATCATCTACAACAACAAGGATACAAAATAGGAGCTACAGACAACAATCTTTATATTAAAATTGAAAATCTGAATATAATTATTGTTGTAGTATATGTGGATGATATCATCTTCGAAAGTAATATAAATCCTCTAAGCAAGCAATTTGCTACATAAATGCAAAAAGAATTTGAAATGTCAATGCTTGGTGAACTGACATTCTTCTTGAGATTACAAGTTTCACTCTCAAACAAATGCATATTCCCATCTTAGACCAAATACATTAAAGAAATGTTGAAGAAAATTCAAATGGAAGATTGCAAACCTATGAGCACACCTGTGATTACAGGATGCAAACTAAACAAATATGATGAATCACTAAAAGTGGACCAAACCATGTACAAATCAATTATTGGTAGCCTATTATATGCAACAACAACAAGACCAAATATCATGCAAGTTGTAGGATTAGTGGCCACATTTCAATCTGCACCTAAAGAGACACATATGAAGGCAGTTGAAAGGATTTTTAGATATCTCAAAGGCACCTTGGATTTTGGATTATGGTATCCCGAAGCAGAAGACTTCGTATTAACTGCATATACTGATGCATATTGGGCAGGAAGTATTGATGAGAGAAAGAGCATCAGTGGTGGAGCATTCTTCCTAGGAAAATGTCTTGTGTCATGGCTAAGTAAAAAGCAACCCTCCATATCACTATTTACAGTAGAAGTTGAATATATTGATGCTACCTCCTATCGCACTCAAGTAATTTGGATGAAATAGACTCTAGAAGACTTACAAGTAAAATGTGATCATCCAATTCTTATTCACTGTGACAATACTAGTGCTATAAACCTTTCGAAAAATCCTATCATGCACTCAAAAACCAAGCATATCCCAATTAAATTTCATTTTACAAGGGAACAAGTTTCTCTAAAAATTATTAAAATGGAATATGTGGATACTAAAAAACAAATTGCAGATATATTCACAAAACCTCTTCCCAAAAGTACTTTTGAAAACCTCAGACAAAAATTGGGGGTAATCTCCATATCTAATTACATTTCATAAGCTTCATCATAAAATGAGTACATGGACATGGGGAGTATAACCTCAGGGGGAGCAAATAAATATCCCTTTTGCCATTGTTTTCAAAGGGGGAGAATAAACCGTAAAACCCAGTTAAGATTAAAAAGGGGGTTTTACTCTATTGTCATCGATGCCAAAGGGGGAGACTGTTGGACACAATGTTATGGTGTTGACATTGATGTCAAAGAAGGTTAATATGGTCAATGCTGGACATGGTGTTATGGTGTTGACATTGATGTCAAAGAGGGTTAACATGGTCAATGTTGGACATTGTGTTATGGAGTTGGCATTTATGTCAAAGAGAGTCAATATGGTCATCATTATAAATGGATAATCCAATATGGATCCATATAGGTCACAAATGGAGGAATTAATAAGACAAGTTTTATTAAAAGTAGCTCTATGTCCCAACAAAAGTATGTTGTTCATCCTTGAAGATATCATTAAAAACTTTACAATGGAACTATGTCTGGTTTTAGGCCTATGTCTTTACCATCTACTAAAACAGTGAATACAACATTGGCACAAATTGTTTCCTCGGATCATTGTGTTAGTGCTATTGTAACAACAACCACCAGTAAACTTCGATCTATGATAGGATTAACATCTTCCCTCCAGTCCATATCTCAAATTGTTTTTAGTGTCTACTGCATTAAGTACCTGTCTTCATTGAAAAACCAATCATCAACACAGGAACATAAAAATTACAAAAAACTCAAATTTGTTATCTCAACCTATGATTCCAACAGAGTCGAGACTACCCTAGCAGAGTTGAGGGTGACACTTAGTAAATGTTACATACAAAAAAATCATTTGGTAGAGTCTATAGTAATTGTCGAAATGGATGACGATGATAAGAATGGGAACACGATCAAACGACCAGAATCATTTTCGCATTTGAAATAGCACAAACGTTAATTACTAAGGGTGGACGTGAAGTAATATTATGTTAGATTTAACTATCCACGTGTTAGCGCTAAGTTCTATCGTGTTTCGGCCTGGGATTAATTCGAGTCCATTTTTCAAATGCGAAATTCATGTGGATCGTCCACTCAACTTTTGATTAAAACCAAACCGTTGATTTGATTAGAGCCTAGATAAGCCATGACCGCCCACTCAACCTTGATCAAGTTCGAAGCCTCGATTTGATTGGCACCTAGGTAAGCACAGTTTGCGCTCGCTCTCAGTCACGGGTCAAGGTGATATGGTAAATATGAAGTTGCGATGGATTAAGGTGATAACAAAGATAAATCCTGGTTATAGGGAGTCGTCACTTGGTGAATAAAAGAAGTGTCTTTGTGCTAGATTACAGAATAAGCATTTGTGCCTTGTTTATCTAGCTATTGGTCACATAGTTTAGTCCTATGGGAAAAGGGGCCACAGGATTAGCACCTACCCAATGTTCAATACAGGAAAGGGACCAGAGAGAAAATTAAAGCTCGAATCTAATCTATTGAAAAATAGAGGACGCATTGGTAGCGTAGGATCGAAATAGAAGAGTCAATCCATACCTGTGATGGACTCATAACGTATGAAAATCATACATATGAAAATAAAGGAGTCAATCCATACAAATGCAAATTGGCTTTCAAACTGTAATTGAATAACTTTTTACAAAGAATAATAAAACAAAGGAGGAAATTTGTTCTTGATGAAAATGGCAACATTATTGTTATTTTATTGATAAAATGAAAAAGGCACATTGATTCATTCGCTCTTTTACAAAGAGACACATTGGTTCAATGTCAAGCACCTTTTGGGAGACTATATAAATAGAGAAATATGGTGAAGAAGAGTATGGTCTTTGTGAGCTAAATCAGAATATCAAAACAGAGGCAGAGTGCAAGGAAGAATTGAAACTTGAATCATATACATGAAGTGAGGTTGAAAGGGAGGAGCAAGGGAGGATTGGAGTCCTCTTTAGGTTGGAGCTTGAACAACATGGAGTTGCATCTTCCTCAAGTTGGTGCTTGAAAACAGAGGTTTTGAGTCCTCTACAGGTTGGAGCCTGAACAACGGGGACTTGCAACTTCCTCAAGTTGGTGCTTGAAAACAGGGGATTGGTGTCTCCTTGAGTTGGTGCTCAAAAGAAAGGAGATTGTCATCTCCTACAAGTTATAACTTGTAAATGAAATATAATTTTTATGATTGTTACATTTAAATTCTGTATACTGTACATTCTTGTTGATAACTTGTTATGGTTAATAATTTTATTAATTAGAGAATTGATTAAAATTATGAAAACGAAGCAATATTCTCTTAGTATTGAACAACATTTCAACAAAGGGGAGGGACTTGACATCTCTCCCTCGAGGAGGGCTTAGAATCTAAAGGTTTTAGAACTCTCAAATTTTTTTATAAAAGGGGGGTCCCCCCCCCCTCTCGGGAGCCCAACTCTCCACACTTGGATATCCAAATCACAATCAAAGTGGGAACTTGTCAACCTATCGATCTAAGGAAACTGACATGTGCACGTCATGCACTCCCATGATATTTACTGAAATACCCCCAATGCGAGCAGTCTTATCTCTCACATCAACTCTCACTTCTTCTACAACGTGGGATGACTATGGGCGTCATCTAGTTATCTGTGACTTCCAACAATGGCGTTCAAAGGTGGAGAGCAAGCGACGATGGTATAGTTCCCATGTGTGAGATTTTATATCTCAAGCATGACTCCTCAATTCTGCTCGACTCTATCGTTCTGGTGGAAACTTCTCAGGTAATGTTATGTCTTAAACGTTTATGTGAGCTTAGGTGTTCATGGCAAGCAATGGATATCAAGAATCCAAGGTGGTTGGCAAGGAAGGTGGAATAGTTGGAAGAGGAGCCTACAAACACCCACAACTGAACGTTCTCCCTACAAATTTGCTACAATGGACTCTCATCTAAAGTGCTTACAGTATTGGAAGAATCAGTTCAACAGAGACAGACCATTCTTCAAATCTAAGATGAATGTTTGGCACTTTAATAACAATTGGAAGAACTTCGCACCATGCCTCTACAACTTATGACCCCTCCAGCAAGCAATGATACTCCAAGCAACTCAAAAAAATCCTCTTCCCTCACAAAAGATCCTCTTCAGTTGGATTTGAATGCCCCGACGCTGGATGCAAGGTAATTGTTTCAATCTGGAACTCATATCAAAGGTTGTTTAAAAAATGTTCCATTTTTGTATATGTATTATCGACATATTTTATAGACTGTATTCACACAAGACTTTTGAGCATGAGCACCATGTGAAAACTGTAGCTCTGCTAAAAGTAGTTTTAGTGGCCCCTTAGCACGACATTTTTTCTAGCCTGGTGGAAAATTTTAGACTTATTATACTCCTTGAACGTTTTCTAAAGTTGTATTTATATTAATAAAAAAATTCCCTCTTTCCTTCTTCATATTCTTTGTTAAATCAAAAAAATTTAAAAACAGTTGACCTATTAAGTTTTAGAGCTCTAATTAAAACTATTATGTAAACTGTGAGTTATTTGTCCCACCGTTTTTATGCAATGGGAATGTAATATTTTGGTAAGTTTAGAAAGTTTTAAATGTCTTGATTTTTTTTAATTATATATATATATATAGTTTATATTTATAATGAAAAAGAATATGTTGATAGATTTAGTAGAAGCTTAACAATATACTAATTAAGAGTTCATTGTGTCACTTGTAGGAATTAAACCAAAGTGGGAAGGGTAACATCATTCCTCCCAACCACTTAAGCTACATTCAATTCACATCATCATATCTATATAGAAAAAAATATGTATTTTTAATAATATAACAAAAATACATAGTCTTCTCCATCATCATAAAAAGTGTTGTTGAGCCCTTCACATGGCATTCCTATGTCTAATCCATCATCACAAAAGAAAAGTAAAATTTGTTTATGTTCAGTTATATATGTAGCCTCTTCAAAAAAAACAAAAATAATTCAAAGTAGTGTATTAACCATTCATCCAACAAGTTGTGAAAGTCCATCATTATACCAAATATGAGATAAAACACTAAAAATACTGAAGTTAAGGTCCATGGTTCATGATTGTATTTTGTAGTGTGTCTGTTCTCGATTACTAAAATAATCCAAGTTCCCTGGTCCAACCCAACTCCAACTTTTGAGAGCCCATATGCAACTTTTGAGAGCCCAT
>ML793838.1:170266-189581 GCA_009831015.1 Picea engelmannii
CGGATCATTGTGTTAGTGCTATTGTAACAGCAGCCACTGGTAAACTTTGATCTGTGACAGGTTTAACATCTTCCCTCCAGGCCATATCTCAAATTGTTTTTAGTGTCTACTCCATTAAGTTTATGTCATCATTGAAAAGCCAATCGTCAACACAGAAACATAAAAATTACAGAAAACTCAAATTTTATATCTCAACCTACGATTCCAACAGCGTCGAGACTACCCTAGCAGAGTTGAGGGTGACACTTAGCAAATGTTGCATACAAAAAAAATCATTTGGTACAGTCTATAATAATGGTCGAAATGGACGACGATGATCAGAATGGGAGCACGATCAGACAACCCAAATCATTTTCACATTTGAAATGGCACAAACATTAATTACCAAGGGCATACGCGAAGTAATATTATGCTAGATTTAACTATACATGTGTCAGCACTAAGTTCTATCACGTTTTGGGCTAGGATTAATTCGAGTCCATTTTTCAAATGTGAAATTCATGTGGACCGTCCACTCAACCGTCAATTTCATTAGCGCCTATATAAGCCATGGACCGTCCACTCAACCGTCGATTTCATTAGCGCCTATATAAGCCATGGACCGTCCACTCAACACTTGATCGAGTTTGAACCGTCGATTTGATTGGCGCTTGGGTAAGCATTGTTTTCACTCGCTCTCGATCATAGGCCAAGGTCTTATCGTAAAGATGAAGTTGTGATTGATTAAGGTGCTAACTAGGATAACATCTGGTTATAGGGTGTAGTCACTTGGTGAATAAAAGAAGTGCATTTGCGCTAGGTTACATAACAGGTCTTTGGGCCTTGTTTATCTATCTATTGGTCACATGGTTTAGTCCTATGGGAAAAGGGGCCACAAGATTAGCACCTACCCAATGTTTGATATGTGAAAGGGACCAGAGAGCAAATTAAAGCTCGAATCTAATCTATTGAAGAATCAAGGACGCAGTGGTAGCGTAGGATCAAAATAGAAGAGTCAATCCATACCTGTGATTGACTCATAAGGTATGCAAATCATACAGATGCAAATAAAGGAGTCAATCCATACATATGCAAATGGGCTTTCAAACTATAATTGAAGAGCTTTTTACAAAGAATATTAAACAAAGGAGGAAWTTTTTTCTTAATTAAAATGACAACATTATTGTTATTTTATTAATAAAATGAAAAGGCATGTTGGTTCATTTGCTCTTTTACAAAGAGACACATTGGTTCAATGTCATACACCTTTTTGGGAGACTATATAAATAGAGAAATATGGTGAAGAAGAGTGAGGTCTCTGTGAGATAAATCAGAAGATCAAAGCAGAGGCAGAGTCCAAGGAAGAATTGAAACCTGGATCATACACATGAAGTGATGGTGGAAGGGAGGAGCAAGGGAGGATTGGAGTCCTCTATAGGTTGGATCATAAACAACAAGGAGTTGCATCTTCCTCAAGCTAGTGCTTGAAAATAGAGGATTGGAGTCCTCTACAGGTTGGAACCTGAACAACAAGTAGTTGCACCTTCCTCAAGTTGGTGCTTGAAAACAAGTGATTGGTGTCTCATTGAGTTGGTGCTCAAAAGAAAGGAGATCGGTGTCTCCTACAAGTTGTAGCTTGTAAATGAAATATATTTTTTGTGATTGTTACATTTAAATTTTGTATATTGTACATTATTGTTCTTGTTATGGTTAATAATTTTAACAATTAAACAATTGTGAAAAATTGTGAAAAATAAACAATATTGATTCACCCCCCCCTCCTTAGTATTGAACAACATTTCAACAATTGGTATCAGAGTCAGTTCCTTCACCACGGCCTAACCACTGGAAGGCAAATTCTAAGAAATCACAATGGATGAACAAGAAGGATTTTCCTCTAACAGAGCACCATTGTTCAAAGGAGATAATTGTGCATTTTGGAGTATAAGAATGATAAGTTATATAATGGCTCTTAGATGTGATGTTTGGTTATATGTGGTAAATGGGTACAAAGCACCACTAACTGCACCTTCAGACGTTGCTGCAAAGAAACTCTGTAATGATAATTCAAGGTTTGTTAATGCAATTATGGGTGGATTAGCAAACTCTATAATTGTAAAAGTGATGCATTGTAGATCAACAAAAGAAATCTGGGACAAACTTCAAATCATCCATAAAGGATATGCCAAAGTCAAAAAAACAAAACTTCAAACATAGAGAGGGTAGTTTGAAGGTCTGAAGATGAAAGAGGAAGTAAACATTGCAAAACATCTTCAAAGAATGGATGAAATTGTCAATTCAATCAAAGCTCTGGGAGAAGATCTAGAAAACAAAATTATTTTTCAAAAAGTGTTGAGATCATTACCAATGAGATATGATGTCAAGGTATCTACCTTACAAGATCGAGAAAACCTTGACGAACTTACAATGGATGAACTTCATGGGATTCTTATAGCCTATGAAATGAGAACATGGCAAGAAAGACCATCAAAAAGGGAAACAACCTTCAAAGCCTCAAACGTAACAAAACACCATGAGTATGTACCAAATGAAAATCACTCAGACATATCGGATGAAGAAGAGGCTAACTTTATAAGAAAACTCAAGAAAGAGTCTGGGAAATACAAAGGAAAGCTACCCCTCAAATGTTTCAACTGTATTAAAGTTGGGCATTTTGCCTCCAAATATCCCTATCCCAAGCAGGAGGATAGTGACGATGAAGAAACTTATAACAATAAAGAACTTAAAAACATAAAAACTGGAAACAAGAAGAAATTCTACAAGAAAAAGAAAAAAAATTACTCCAAAGAAGACAATAGTTCTTCTAACATGAGTGAAGATGACAAGACATAGCCTTTATTTATGGGCATAGAAACTAAAACTAGTACTACTGAGGATAATACTGGAAATGAAAGAAATTTTGAAGTTGAAGGAGAAGTAGACATTGAAGAATAACTTTTTAGTGCTCTCGAAGGACTGAGAAAATATAAAAGGAAGAACAAATCATTAAGAGAACAACTATTAGAATATAAAGAAGAACAAAAATCAAGAGAAAATAAAGTTTCAATAGTCATCAAGGAATCAGGACAAATCATTATTGATTTGAAGATTCAACTCCAAGAAACTAAAAGGATTGAAGAAGTCATAAGTAAACAACTCAATGAAAAGCAATGAGACTGAAATTGTTCTTTTGAAAAATAAACTTGAGAAATGAAATAATGAATCAAGATTTGAAAACAGTTCAAAAATATTGGATGATATTCTCAACAGTCAAAGATCATCAAACAATAAGACAGGACTGGGTTATGATCAAAAGAAATCTAACAAAGGATCTAACTCTACCTCTCAGGAAACTAATAAAAATCCCAAAATTTATGCAGTTGCCCTTCAGAGCTCTTTCAAAAAGGAAGAAAGCAAAATAAAGATTGATTCTAATCAACATAAATCTACTCCCCATTCAAAAGAAAATGAATATAGAAGAAATACAACTACAACAAGAACTCCCGCAAAAAGGTATCGACATCTCTTTCTTGGCTATTGCTTCTCTTGCAATAATTTTGGGCATTTACATTGTAGAGCTTATGGAAAGAACAATCATAAAAGTCTTCAAAGATATGCTTTTAAAAACAACAAGAATCCTCAAATGGGGTGACACATGGAGCACACATGTCAACAGGCGCGTTGGAAACGAGGGTAGTTAAGGCCCCTCACCGCCACCCTCCTTCCCTGTCCAGTGGATATGCCTAGCATTCATTTCCGCCAAGGTTCAGTGCGTCGGGAGGGAAGGACAGTCTTAATGGCAACTCGAGTTCGACTCCCTAGTACAAGTACGAAGCAGCAATGCTACATTAACCGAGCACTCATGGAAATCAGAGCCATCAATTCCTTCGTCCTCGTGTTGATTTTGCCTCGCAGTGGTTTTTATCCCCGACATTTGGCTCTAGTTCACTATCTTCTCTTGGTTGTTATGCTATGTGCCTGCAAAGACTTAGTAATTCTCCCTTTGATTTTCTTTCGCACCTCTGGCCACCCCACCATCTTCTTCTTCCACCCTGCACTTTGCCTAGCCATGCCTTGCGAGAGAGGTAAGTCCTGGCACGGGCCAACTTACTACAGTCAGGTCGACATGCATAAGTGCCTGAGACCAACCTCTCTCTCTCCCCTTCCAGGCGGCAGCTCAGACCGCTCACCCTACTTTGACCAGAACTGATATGAGGTTGCACATTTGGAGCTTCGTCTAGAGCATTTCCATGGAGGTTGTCTGGTGGAAGAGGAGATTCCTCCCAACTGGGAGGAAATTCCACCAAAATTTCCAAAGACCACCCTGGAGTAATGGTCGACCACAGGTACCAACACCCCTTTGATTTTTCTGGAACCAGCCAGGACAGGTTGTAGGGTTGAATAGGAAATTCCTCCTCATATGGAGGATTATTGTAATAATCCCGTTGATGTTAAGGATGAGGACCCCTGAATAAATTGAGACAATTACTGGAATGAGGACGACACCCATCGACAGACCTACACAGAAGAGCATGCTCACCCGGATCCCAACTCCTGCAGGCTCACAGAAGACCACCTAGTCTTGATTTTCGAGATGCAAAAGGATTTGGCAGAGCAACTGCACAACCAACATACCTTCAGTAAGTGCATGAACGTCATTTTCGACTCCCTGTCAAGCGAGGCTACGAAAAATTCGATACCCGACTTGTTTTCATCCATATGCCTTCAAAGTCCACCAGGATGGACGCCCGAGTTCACCTCATGTCTAGTCTCCTTACTGTTTTTTTCTCTAGTTTTAGTGATAAGTTTTTTTGTGAAATTCAAACTCTGGTTCTGGTTCATTATCTGGTTGGGGCACTCAGTCGACCGTATGTTCTGGTTTCCACGCTTGTGGAAGAATAGGTGGCAAGGCCCCATGTTCTTTAAGACAGGTGTCATATTTTGGTCTTTGAACAATACTGTCCACTTGTTCTGGTTTCCACTTACGTGGCAGAACAAGTGGCAACTTTTGGTGTATACTTAGACATGTGTAGCTTTTGCTAGCTCAAGGTAATACAACCCTTTCTTATTTAAAATAAAAATAATAGAACAACAAGAATAATAATAATCAAGGGAATAGAAACTGTAATTCATTCTCTCCATTGCAAGATTACAATGTTGAATGTTACAAATGCAACAATTATGGTCGCAAAGCTAGTGATTGAAGACTACCAAAGCATCCCATGAAGACTTCCAACATAAGAAGACATGGAAAGAAAAACAAATAGAAAAAATAAATTGAATGTAAGGTAGCCTTATGTGCTAAAAATAAAAGAAGCCAATGGTATGTTGACAATGGATGTTCAAAACACATGACAGGAGATCAAAACAAATTCCTCAGTCTGAAAAAGAAAGAAAAATGAAGGGTTACATTTGGAGATGATGTCTCTGCCAAGATACTTGGAAAGGGTATAGTCGGTCTGGGAAACAACAAAGCTAAAGCAGAAAATGTGCTATTAGTTGAAAATTTGAAGCCTAATCTCCTCACTGTAAGCCAAACATGTGATCAAAAAAACATACTCATATTTGACTCTCAAAAATGTGAAATTAGAAAAGAAGGGTCGTGAAAATTAGTGCATATTGCACCAAGGACACCAAGCGATGTATATATCTTAAACATAGAAGAAGAAGAAAAATGTTGCATGGGTCAAGTAGATGAAAGTTGGCTATGGCACAGAAGAATGAGTCACATAGGCTTTGATAATTCGATAAATGTTAGTAAAAAGGAAATTGTGAAAGATATGCCAAAGATTATAAGACCTTCAAACTATGTTTGTAAGCATTGCCAACATGGAAAGCAGACAAAAGTAAGATTCAAGACAAAATAATATTCTACATCGAAACCATTAGAACTTGTTCATACTGATCCCTATGGACTAGCTAGAACTAAAAGCATACAAGGTGAACATTACTTCATTTTATTCATTGATGACTATATAAGAATGACTTGGTTATCCTTTCTCAAAGAAAAATCAGAAGCATTTTAAAATTTTAAAATCTTCAAAGCACATGTTGAAAATGAGACTGATCTCAAAATCAAGTCCCTGAGATCAGACAATGGAGGGGAATTTACCTCAAATGAGTTCAACAAGTTTTGTGAAACTTGTGGAATTAAAAGACATTTTTCATCTTTGAAAACTCCTCAACAAAATGGAGTTGCTGAGAGGAAAAATAGAATTGTTCAATAAGCAGCGAAAACTATGTTAAATGAAGCCAAACTCCCAGATATATATTGTAGAGAAGCAGTGTATACAATTGTATACATACTTAATAGAGCACAACTTAGAGTTAACCATGACAAAACACCATATGAGTTGTGGTTTGGCAGACTAGCATCAGTCAAACACATCAAGGTCTTTGTGAGAAAATGATATATTAAGAGAGATGATGATAACCTAGGAAAATTTGATTCCAGATCAGATGAAGGCATATTTCTTGGTTACTCATCCAATAAAAAGGCCTACAGATGCTATAACACGAGGCTGCACAAAATTGTGGAAAGTGCAAATGTAAAAGTAGATGATATAAAATCAAGAAGAATCAAATCTCAAGAAAATTCACACTTTGATGAAATAAGAAGAAATGATGATGATGAAGAAACTGAATAAACATAGGAAGAAGAATCACAAAGTGAAGAAGAAAAAGAAGAGGAAGAATCTCCAAGACAAGATTCAAAAGCAACATCAAAAAAAGTACAAAGAAATCATCTTGAAAGTCAAATCACAGGGAACAAAAGTGTTGGGGTTGAAACAAGAAGAAAACTAACATGTAAATCAGAACAAGCAATGCTCTCCCTGATAAAACCCAAAACATTTGCAGAGGCCAACAAAGATGAAGATTGGATCAAAGCCATGAATGAAGAGCTTAATCAAATAGAGAAAAATCAGACCTAGGAGCTTGTCCCAAAACCAAAAGACAAAAATGTGGTAGTGACCAAATGGATTTTAAAAAATAAAGTTAATGAAGATGATCAAGTTATAAAGAATAAAGCAAGATTGGTGTGCAAAGGATATGCTCAAGTAGAAGGGATTGACTTTGAGGAAATATTTGTCCTAATATCCAGATTAGAAGCTATCATAATGTTCTTGGCATTTGCATGTTTCAAAATTTTTAAAATATATCAAATGGATGTCAAATCAACATTCTCAAATGGAAATTTAGAGGAAGAAGTTTATATAGAACAACCTGAAGGATTTATGTTATCAAAAAATCAAGACTATTTTTGTAAATTAAAAAAAGCATTGTATGGTCTCAAACAAGCTCCCAAAGCATGGTTTTCAAGACTTGATCATCTACAACAACAAGGATACAAAATAGGAGCTACAGACAACAATCTTTATATTAAAATTGAAAATCTGAATATAATTATTGTTGTAGTATATGTGGATGATATCATCTTCGAAAGTAATATAAATCCTCTAAGCAAGCAATTTGCTACATAAATGCAAAAAGAATTTGAAATGTCAATGCTTGGTGAACTGACATTCTTCTTGAGATTACAAGTTTCACTCTCAAACAAATGCATATTCCCATCTTAGACCAAATACATTAAAGAAATGTTGAAGAAAATTCAAATGGAAGATTGCAAACCTATGAGCACACCTGTGATTACAGGATGCAAACTAAACAAATATGATGAATCACTAAAAGTGGACCAAACCATGTACAAATCAATTATTGGTAGCCTATTATATGCAACAACAACAAGACCAAATATCATGCAAGTTGTAGGATTAGTGGCCACATTTCAATCTGCACCTAAAGAGACACATATGAAGGCAGTTGAAAGGATTTTTAGATATCTCAAAGGCACCTTGGATTTTGGATTATGGTATCCCGAAGCAGAAGACTTCGTATTAACTGCATATACTGATGCATATTGGGCAGGAAGTATTGATGAGAGAAAGAGCATCAGTGGTGGAGCATTCTTCCTAGGAAAATGTCTTGTGTCATGGCTAAGTAAAAAGCAACCCTCCATATCACTATTTACAGTAGAAGTTGAATATATTGATGCTACCTCCTATCGCACTCAAGTAATTTGGATGAAATAGACTCTAGAAGACTTACAAGTAAAATGTGATCATCCAATTCTTATTCACTGTGACAATACTAGTGCTATAAACCTTTCGAAAAATCCTATCATGCACTCAAAAACCAAGCATATCCCAATTAAATTTCATTTTACAAGGGAACAAGTTTCTCTAAAAATTATTAAAATGGAATATGTGGATACTAAAAAACAAATTGCAGATATATTCACAAAACCTCTTCCCAAAAGTACTTTTGAAAACCTCAGACAAAAATTGGGGGTAATCTCCATATCTAATTACATTTCATAAGCTTCATCATAAAATGAGTACATGGACATGGGGAGTATAACCTCAGGGGGAGCAAATAAATATCCCTTTTGCCATTGTTTTCAAAGGGGGAGAATAAACCGTAAAACCCAGTTAAGATTAAAAAGGGGGTTTTACTCTATTGTCATCGATGCCAAAGGGGGAGACTGTTGGACACAATGTTATGGTGTTGACATTGATGTCAAAGAAGGTTAATATGGTCAATGCTGGACATGGTGTTATGGTGTTGACATTGATGTCAAAGAGGGTTAACATGGTCAATGTTGGACATTGTGTTATGGAGTTGGCATTTATGTCAAAGAGAGTCAATATGGTCATCATTATAAATGGATAATCCAATATGGATCCATATAGGTCACAAATGGAGGAATTAATAAGACAAGTTTTATTAAAAGTAGCTCTATGTCCCAACAAAAGTATGTTGTTCATCCTTGAAGATATCATTAAAAACTTTACAATGGAACTATGTCTGGTTTTAGGCCTATGTCTTTACCATCTACTAAAACAGTGAATACAACATTGGCACAAATTGTTTCCTCGGATCATTGTGTTAGTGCTATTGTAACAACAACCACCAGTAAACTTCGATCTATGATAGGATTAACATCTTCCCTCCAGTCCATATCTCAAATTGTTTTTAGTGTCTACTGCATTAAGTACCTGTCTTCATTGAAAAACCAATCATCAACACAGGAACATAAAAATTACAAAAAACTCAAATTTGTTATCTCAACCTATGATTCCAACAGAGTCGAGACTACCCTAGCAGAGTTGAGGGTGACACTTAGTAAATGTTACATACAAAAAAATCATTTGGTAGAGTCTATAGTAATTGTCGAAATGGATGACGATGATAAGAATGGGAACACGATCAAACGACCAGAATCATTTTCGCATTTGAAATAGCACAAACGTTAATTACTAAGGGTGGACGTGAAGTAATATTATGTTAGATTTAACTATCCACGTGTTAGCGCTAAGTTCTATCGTGTTTCGGCCTGGGATTAATTCGAGTCCATTTTTCAAATGCGAAATTCATGTGGATCGTCCACTCAACTTTTGATTAAAACCAAACCGTTGATTTGATTAGAGCCTAGATAAGCCATGACCGCCCACTCAACCTTGATCAAGTTCGAAGCGTCGATTTGATTGGCACCTAGGTAAGCACAGTTTGCGCTCGCTCTCAGTCACGGGTCAAGGTGATATGGTAAATATGAAGTTGCGATGGATTAAGGTGATAACAAAGATAAATCCTGGTTATAGGGAGTCGTCACTTGGTGAATAAAAGAAGTGTCTTTGTGCTAGATTACAGAATAAGCATTTGTGCCTTGTTTATCTAGCTATTGGTCACATAGTTTAGTCCTATGGGAAAAGGGGCCACAGGATTAGCACCTACCCAATGTTCAATACAGGAAAGGGACCAGAGAGAAAATTAAAGCTCGAATCTAATCTATTGAAAAATAGAGGACGCATTGGTAGCGTAGGATCGAAATAGAAGAGTCAATCCATACCTGTGATGGACTCATAACGTATGAAAATCATACATATGAAAATAAAGGAGTCAATCCATACAAATGCAAATTGGCTTTCAAACTGTAATTGAATAACTTTTTACAAAGAATAATAAAACAAAGGAGGAAATTTGTTCTTGATGAAAATGGCAACATTATTGTTATTTTATTGATAAAATGAAAAAGGCACATTGATTCATTCGCTCTTTTACAAAGAGACACATTGGTTCAATGTCAAGCACCTTTTGGGAGACTATATAAATAGAGAAATATGGTGAAGAAGAGTATGGTCTTTGTGAGCTAAATCAGAATATCAAAACAGAGGCAGAGTGCAAGGAAGAATTGAAACTTGAATCATATACATGAAGTGAGGTTGAAAGGGAGGAGCAAGGGAGGATTGGAGTCCTCTTTAGGTTGGAGCTTGAACAACATGGAGTTGCATCTTCCTCAAGTTGGTGCTTGAAAACAGAGGTTTTGAGTCCTCTACAGGTTGGAGCCTGAACAACGGGGACTTGCAACTTCCTCAAGTTGGTGCTTGAAAACAGGGGATTGGTGTCTCCTTGAGTTGGTGCTCAAAAGAAAGGAGATTGTCATCTCCTACAAGTTATAACTTGTAAATGAAATATAATTTTTATGATTGTTACATTTAAATTCTGTATACTGTACATTCTTGTTGATAACTTGTTATGGTTAATAATTTTATTAATTAGAGAATTGATTAAAATTATGAAAACGAAGCAATATTCTCTTAGTATTGAACAACATTTCAACAAAGGGGAGGGACTTGACATCTCTCCCTCGAGGAGGGCTTAGAATCTAAAGGTTTTAGAACTCTCAAATTTTTTTATAAAAGGGGGGTCCCCCCCCCCTCTCGGGAGCCCAACTCTCCACACTTGGATATCCAAATCACAATCAAAGTGGGAACTTGTCAACCTATCGATCTAAGGAAACTGACATGTGCACGTCATGCACTCCCATGATATTTACTGAAATACCCCCAATGCGAGCAGTCTTATCTCTCACATCAACTCTCACTTCTTCTACAACGTGGGATGACTATGGGCGTCATCTAGTTATCTGTGACTTCCAACAATGGCGTTCAAAGGTGGAGAGCAAGCGACGATGGTATAGTTCCCATGTGTGAGATTTTATATCTCAAGCATGACTCCTCAATTCTGCTCGACTCTATCGTTCTGGTGGAAACTTCTCAGGTAATGTTATGTCTTAAACGTTTATGTGAGCTTAGGTGTTCATGGCAAGCAATGGATATCAAGAATCCAAGGTGGTTGGCAAGGAAGGTGGAATAGTTGGAAGAGGAGCCTACAAACACCCACAACTGAACGTTCTCCCTACAAATTTGCTACAATGGACTCTCATCTAAAGTGCTTACAGTATTGGAAGAATCAGTTCAACAGAGACAGACCATTCTTCAAATCTAAGATGAATGTTTGGCACTTTAATAACAATTGGAAGAACTTCGCACCATGCCTCTACAACTTATGACCCCTCCAGCAAGCAATGATACTCCAAGCAACTCAAAAAAATCCTCTTCCCTCACAAAAGATCCTCTTCAGTTGGATTTGAATGCCCCGACGCTGGATGCAAGGTAATTGTTTCAATCTGGAACTCATATCAAAGGTTGTTTAAAAAATGTTCCATTTTTGTATATGTATTATCGACATATTTTATAGACTGTATTCACACAAGACTTTTGAGCATGAGCACCATGTGAAAACTGTAGCTCTGCTAAAAGTAGTTTTAGTGGCCCCTTAGCACGACATTTTTTCTAGCCTGGTGGAAAATTTTAGACTTATTATACTCCTTGAACGTTTTCTAAAGTTGTATTTATATTAATAAAAAAATTCCCTCTTTCCTTCTTCATATTCTTTGTTAAATCAAAAAAATTTAAAAACAGTTGACCTATTAAGTTTTAGAGCTCTAATTAAAACTATTATGTAAACTGTGAGTTATTTGTCCCACCGTTTTTATGCAATGGGAATGTAATATTTTGGTAAGTTTAGAAAGTTTTAAATGTCTTGATTTTTTTTAATTATATATATATATATAGTTTATATTTATAATGAAAAAGAATATGTTGATAGATTTAGTAGAAGCTTAACAATATACTAATTAAGAGTTCATTGTGTCACTTGTAGGAATTAAACCAAAGTGGGAAGGGTAACATCATTCCTCCCAACCACTTAAGCTACATTCAATTCACATCATCATATCTATATAGAAAAAAATATGTATTTTTAATAATATAACAAAAATACATAGTCTTCTCCATCATCATAAAAAGTGTTGTTGAGCCCTTCACATGGCATTCCTATGTCTAATCCATCATCACAAAAGAAAAGTAAAATTTGTTTATGTTCAGTTATATATGTAGCCTCTTCAAAAAAAACAAAAATAATTCAAAGTAGTGTATTAACCATTCATCCAACAAGTTGTGAAAGTCCATCATTATACCAAATATGAGATAAAACACTAAAAATACTGAAGTTAAGGTCCATGGTTCATGATTGTATTTTGTAGTGTGTCTGTTCTCGATTACTAAAATAATCCAAGTTCCCTGGTCCAACCCAACTCCAACTTTTGAGAGCCCATATGCAACTTTTGAGAGCCCATATGCAACTTTTGAGAGCACATTTAAAACATTGATCATGTCCTAATAAATATGAGATATATGATAAAGTTGTAAGTAGATTGAGACTTCATCATGCAAGGGCCATAATGTAAATTTCTCAAGGGCAATTTCTTTGTCCATGCATCTGATAACCAACATCGAGTCTCCAAAGATTTGTAATTGGGTTACTTCAAACTGTTGTGCTAGTTTCAAAACCAGTTCTAAAGACATTATTTCACAAAAATAATTGGTTTCTTGACAAATTCCATCTTTGAAAGAAATATTGTGATCTTAGGATAGATATAATATGCCTTCTAAATCTCCCTTAGAGGGGTTCCCCAACAAAGCACCATCGGAAAAAACCCATGGAATATCTTTATTTATTTCCACTTCGCTTTGTCTATGAGAGATAGTTTTTTCCTGCACCTATGGATATGTATTTAAAATATTTATGGCCTAAACAACACATCTGAGAGGAAGTATTTCTTTGTCTCTGAACAACTTTAGATTTATGGCAAGCCATACTCCCTAGCCTATGTTGAGAGGTAGTGCTCTGATCTTGGAAGTTTCTTTTCTAGTACACCATGTTTTGAACACCTCTTCGAGACTTCTTCTTCCCATAATTTCCCAATCCCTATTAAACTTTCCAACTCTTTCCATACCTCCTCAAGGTATGGACATTCCAATGTGAGGTGAACAACAATTTCTTATGCTTGATGACAATGACAACGCCATCTTGGCCCTATAAAATTTCTCTTCTGGGGAAAGTCCAATGTGGGTGCCTTATTGAGTAAACATAGCCACATAAAGATCTTATTTTTTGTGGGACATTTTAATTTCCATATAATTTTCCACCACCAAATTTGTTGGTCTTCTCTTCCTTCTTCCGCTAGTGCTTTGTAGCCTAATCTAGGAACATGTGCTCCAACAAGATTCAAAGACTAGATCAGTTGGTCCTCTTCTTCCTCGAGTTTAACATTGTTGTTTAACAGTAGGTCTATGTATCTTTTCCATTCCTTTGCATACTCTACCCCCAATCCAATTTCTTCCCAGGTTAACCACTATTGCTACCAAGTGGTGGTCCTTGCCCAGTTTGAAATATGTCTAAGACTGAAGTAACATTTATTCCTTAATTCTTGAATCATCTGGAGTGGAAGTTTGTGTTTAGTTTTGCTCCCTATCGAGGGGTCAAGACCAATTTACAATTTATCCCCTTTTCCAATTTTCCAAATCAACCAAATGGAAATCATATAATATATTTCTAGATTATTAAGGCATTATTATGTTGTTAAGACTTTTGATCCAATTCTCCATTGTATTAGGATTTATATACTTAGCTCTTACTACCTTGGCCCACAAACTTGTTCCTTGAATTAGTGTCCACACAGTTTTTGCAACAAGAGCCTTTGAAAAGAGAAAGGGACTTTTGAGGCCCCATCCTCCAAAGGCTTTTGGTAATGCCAACTTTTTCCATGAGGCCAACACCAGACCTTACTTTTTTGGTCTCCAGACCATATAAACTTGTAGCAAAGTTTTCTAATGGTTTCCAGGGCACCTTTTGGGACCCAAGAAAGCAAAACCTAATAGACTGGAATTGCTTCCAAAATTACTTTTACCAAAACGAGACGACCTCCCTTGGACAACCATCTGTTGCACCAAGTGTTTAATTTCTTCTCTACTTTCACTATCAATCATTGCCAATCACATTTTTTATATTGGTTTGGCTTCAAATAGAAGCTGAGATATTTCAAACCATGTTCCAGATCAATCACCTTAAAGGGAATTAATCAAGTAATAAAGTTATTTTCTTGCTTAGATATCCCCATAAGGTGATCATCGATTTTTCCATATTAATGACCATTCCAATTTATTTACAAAATAACTCCATGATACCCCTGAATTTCTTAATGACACTTCTAGTACCCTCACAAGAAATCAAAATATCATTTACAAACTCTAGATGTGTGATATTGCATGAAACTTGAATGAGAACCCCCTTCATACTAGCATTTCCTTATGCTTCTTTAAGTAGCCTACTTAAGCCTTCAACTACTAAAAGAAAGAGAAGGGGGGATAGGGGACATCCTTATATGAGGCCCCTCCTTGATCTGAAGAAAAGGGGTTGCCACTCCATTTAATAAAACAACAAAAGATACTGAGGAAATGCAACTCATTATCCAACAAAATACCGGTGACAAAAGCCTAAATGTATGAGAACAAGTTTAATGTAAAGCTAATTGACTCTGTCATAGGCTTTGGACATGTCCACTTTCATCATCATCTCCACACACATATGAGTCTGCTTGCACATCCTCCCAATTTTGGGTGCATCAAAGTGTCTTCTGATGTAACTTGCTTAGTGGTATACAATAGATACACCTACCTATTTATTCCTTCTTATCACGAAGCATAGTTTTTCCATCCCATACCTTAGGGGCCTTGACTTGTCAATCAAAGAGAAAAGAAATAGAAAGAAGATGCATGCCTAAGCAATCTCCTAATGATCCAAAATGGATCCAGGAAGGCCTAAAAATCAAAGTTCTCGGAATCAAACGAAACTAACACCATTGTGTAGGGTTCGTCGCACTGATTCCGGCCATATATTTTTCCCGAAAATGGACACCGTATACGAAAGTTATCACGTTCTGATCGATTTCCTAAACATGCAAAAAAGTCAAAGTCAATAGTCAACAAGTCGTACTGCTGACATCAACATCATGTGTCAGGTGATGTCAGCATGATGTCATGATGATGTCAGCAGGGACACGTGGCAGCTGTTAGAAATAATAGATGTGCTCGTTTAACCATAGACAATATAGCAATATTGTCACACGACCATAGGTTGAAGCCACCCCCAAGCACCTTAACCTTGACTAAGAATTATTCCAGAAGCAAACCTAGGCCTAATAGCCAAACAATGTAGCGTACCTCTCTCCAGAGCTAGCACACAAGGTAGAAATTCCAAACCATAACCAATATAAAGTCCAAGCCTAAACCAAGAATACAGGTTGTAGTAGCTGCAACTGCATCTACTCTCCAAACTTGCACACTTACTCAGTTTCTGCAGTGCCCACTCTTACATTTCTGCACTTGCGAGATGTGTGTACCAAATGAGCTCTGGCGCCTTATATTTATACTGCTTTCTCCAGGATGTCTAGGATGACTTCTCTTTCTAGAGGCTAAAGACTCAATTTAAAATATTCTCTTTAGCCAACATTACTTCTAGGGTTATGTCCAAGTCTTTTAGGGTTCTTCTTGCTTCCCATAATATTCTATTCTTGTCAGGGTTACACGTGGAGGTTAATACCTCCCACAACTACCATAATTTCAACACTCCCTCCTAGCTGGGGAGGTATTGAAGGCAATGGTCTTGAGCACAAACATACCATTCAATCGATAGCATCATCATAGCCATACACGCTATCTCATGATTAGATCAGGAGCACCCCCATCATTATCAATATCATCTGATAGCATCAACTGCATCATGTCTCGAAGCCATACTCCATCTGAGTAATCAGGCATAATACTGAATAAGTCACTCACTCCACAGAGTGATACAAGAACCATTCTTCTAATCTGGACATATATCCTAGAAGAATAACTATTCGAATAGATGTTGGAAGCCATTGATCCAGATGGATATCGGTGGCCACCCACCTTTTCCAACTGGCTCAAGACAGTTTTCTGACATTTTTTGCAATTTACTATTTTTAGCAGTTTTTAACTTCTGGGGCCATTTTGAGGGCCCAAATGAAGGTTTTTTGAGATCGAGGTTCTCAATGATAGTTAAAAGAATATTTGAACCCCCAAAATGAATCTCCTCAACAATACCTTTCCAATGATCTATCACACGCCTAAAACGGAGATCGTATGCAAAAGTTACGACCCCGAAAAGTTGATGTACTCACTTACCCAAACGAGGCCCACATGACTTTTGGCGCTTCATCTCCTAGGGTTAGGTTTTTGGATGTCTAGGACTTTTGACATTCTTGTTTATTGTAAAAAGGCCTTCAGAGCCTCATTGTAATCATCTTATTGCAAATGTTAGTAGCCGTCACATCTCTTCTCAGAGATAAGCTGCCACCATTCTATCGAGTCTTTCACTCTATATTTTTACAGTCTCTCTACATTTCTTTCATTAATAGAAATCGTGTATTACTGTATATCTATGTTTATGGTTGCATCTCTGATACATTTATGTTATATTATTGAATATCTGCGATATCTCTGTTCATTTCTTTATTATATCTCCGCTCGCATTTCGTGCCGAAAATAATCCGGATCAGTGGTATCAGAGTAGGCTGCTCTTGATCATTTTTTCAATGCATGTCCTCGACAAGGTCCGAGTATAGCAAGTTGGGTCTCGAGCTTGTCTCTCTTGAAGACAATTTCTCTTGCACACCCAAGAAACTCTCAATGGCAGAAGAAAAGAAAAACGACGGAGCAGACGATCCTATCAATCTATTGCTTGAGCAAGCTCTCACATGACAAAGGGATGAAATGATGGAGAATTTTGCCCACATCCTTCAACACCTGCCGATAGCATCAGGCGCATCTTCATCAAGCGGCCACTTTGGAGGCACCTTACCTTTCAAGGTACAAGTTAATTTTGATATTCTCGTATTTGAAGGACATATAGATGCAGAAGCCCTAGAAAAATGGTTAACTCTACTAGAAGGTTATTTCTCTGTTCACAATTTTTCCGACAAAGAAAAGATCACCTTCGCACTCCTTAAAGCTCTCCCTCATGTCAAACATTCGTGGGAAACTTACTGGGAGCAAAGTTCCACAGAGGAGTCTGGAATATACGGGGTTGATACCACTTGGGATTTTTTTGTGGATGCGATAAAGGAATAGTATTACCCTGTTGGAAACTATGAGGACCAATACATGAGATGGACCACACTGCGACAAGAGAGGGGCCAAGTAGTTCTAGAGTTCACCAATACCTTCCATACCTTGTGCACCAAGATGGGTATCAAAGACTCCGAGTGACATTTGGTTCTGAAATACCGTGGGGCTATACACAGATACATCCAGACTAAAATGGATTTTCGGGACATCTCATCACTCGGTGCTGCTTATCGATATGTTGTTAAAATCGAGCAGAAATTTAAGCACCAGAACAAATGGGAGTTCGAGTATGCAAATCCGCAAAAACCGAAGTATGACAAAATCGACCCTAACAAATACTCTCTTGAAAACCAGTCCAAGACACAGGAAAAGAACGGTCAGGGGAAGACAAAGAAGGACACCGGAAAATGGTGCGAGTTCCACAAAATCCCCTGGCACAACACCGATGAATGTCGCTCAAAAAAATCATTGGTGGCTGAGATCAAAGACAAAGAGCCGAACCCTGATTCAAAATCTGATTCTGAAAATAATGGTAAAGGACAGATCATTGACGCGGACTCCACTGCTATTAGCGCGATCGCAACAATTCAACCAGAAGAACCAACATATCTTGAAGAGGGGGAGGGCCTTTTTCATTCACAGATGTGGGTGAAGGAGACCCCGCTGCATTTTATTGTTGACAGCGGAAGCCAGAAGAACGTCATCTCAGCAGAGGTCGTCAAACAGTTGGGACTGTCGACAACACCACACCCGCAACCATACAACATCGGGTGGATTCACCAAGGACGAGATCTCTGTGTCAGCCAACAATGTCGATTATCATACGGCATCCAACCCTTCAAGGATGAGGTATTATTTGATGTTGCTCCACTGGATGTTTGTGATGTTCTCTTGGGCCAACCATATATGTGGAAACGCCATGTTGTTTATGAGTCTCAACCCCGCAGTGTCATTATTTCTTAAGGGGGTCATCTCTACAGAATACCAGAGGTAGTTCCAACTACTGTTCCACTTAAAAATTGTCTCAAGGTAGTATCTCATACTGCAAAATTTAGCTTCTTCACAATCTGTTCAAAAAGAGAACAGAAGGACACTACAACCACTAAAACCTCGCCCCAAGCACCTTCTATCAAACAGAAGCAAGTCGACAAGGTTGCAGCAAAGTGCAAAGATTCCTTCTGCACATCGTCCTCTCATGTAGTCCGACTTGTTGAATGACCTCAGCCTCAACAGGTTCGTGACAAACTTCCACAAACTGAGCAGCGCAACGTCTCCAACAAGGCAAGCAGCTCACCAAGATGCAGATTCAACAAACGCTTTTCCCTCTCCCCTGGGACCTCAACGGAATGGAGAACATTGCTTCCTAAGGAGGGAGGATTGATCCAGATGGATATCGGTGGCCACCCACCTTTTCCAATTGGCTCAAGACAATTTTCGCAATTTACTATTTTTAGCAGTTTTTAACTTCCAGGGCCATTTTGAGGGCCCAAATGAAGGTTTTTCGAGATAGAGGTTCTCAGTGATAATTGAAGGCATGATTGAGCCCCCAAAATGAATATCCTCGACAATACCTTTCCAACGAGATATCACATGCCTAAAATGAAGATTGTATGCAAAAGTTACGACCCCGGAAATTGATGTACTCACTTACCCAAATGGGGCCCACGTGACTTTTGGCGCTTCATATCATAGGGTTAGGTTTTTGGATGTCTAGGACTTTTGGCATTCCTGTTTATTGTAAAAAGGCCTTCAGAGCCTCATTGTAATCATCTTCTTGTGAATGCGAGTAGCCGTCACATTTCTTCTCAGAGATAAGTTGCCACCATTCTAGCGAGTCTTTCACTCTGTATTTTTACAGTCTCTGTACATTTCTTTCATTAATAGAAATCATGTATTATTGTATATCTGTGTTTATGGTTGCATCTCTGATACATTTATGTTAT
>ML793838.1:220882-245349 GCA_009831015.1 Picea engelmannii
ACCAACATGCAAACACTATAACCGAAGAACATCTCAATCACCCAGCTAAAACGCATCCAGAAACCCCCAGTGTATCAGATCTGCACGCCAGAGCAGTAGAACAGTAGCAAATATCTTGATCAACCGGATCAGGGATATTTCACCTTTCACAGAGGTATCGCATTTGTCTCCTTGTGGTGGTTCGACCACATGTGGCCGACTCTCTCAACTCCTCGCACCCTTATTACATGATTTTCTCGTTAGATCCATCATCTCTGCACCCACACAATTCTCTCATGGTGGCAACAACCTCTTCAAATCTTGTAGGTTTCGTGTCTCCTCATAGACCTGTCGGTAAATCGAGCAATGTGACAGTCAAGCCTAACCCTAGTAGTGCTTTAGTTGTTGGTGCTATCAAGGAATCAATTATTGTTAACAACTTTGGTTCCCTCTCTCCTCCTGGAGATTTGTTAGGGGAATCCTTCAATGATATAATGAAGCATGGTGGAAAATCTCGTGCTCCCCCTAGAATCATTTCATGGTTCATTGCAATATACTCGATAAATTATATTATGCAGAAAAGAAATATTTAGCAAGCAATAATGGAACAACAAGATTATAGCTAGATCAATACCAAAATAATACCAGAAAGAACACCTTTATTAAAGATAGAATGTTCACTTGCCTCTTTGAGGGGGCAACCTCAAGTAGAGCGGAGCTCTATTACAATAATCTCCAAGACAAAAATATCCAATACCTCGTACTCTTATTTATACTAACTCTACCCTCTAAGGAAACTTCTAGAGGAAGATATTTCTAGAAGCAGAAGCTTCTATCATGTCTTCTTACATTGACTTATTCTTATTTATTTAATAGGTCTTATTAACTAATATTAGCCTTTATTACATACAAAACATATACTACTAACTAATGACCCATGTAGAGGGGTTAGAATCGGATCCTAACATGCCCTCCCCCTTGAAAAGCATCCTTGTCCTCAAGGCTGAAGATGCGGAAACTCTTAGAGTATGGTTGATGGTTCCCAAGTCACATCCTCTGGTGATGTGTCCTTCCACTTGATCAACACTTCCTTGATAGTTCTACCATGCAAATGATGTTCACGTGTATTGAGGACTGCTTTTGGTTGGAGCCAAAGGGAGCCTTCTTCATCTAATTCCTGAAGGATGGTTTGGACCCAACAATTATGTCCCACCACTTTCTTCAAACAGGAAACATGGAACACCGGATGGATTTTGGAAGTAGCTAGAAGGGTCAATTTGTAAACTACTCAATGAATACGCTTGATGATCTAGTAGGGCCCATTCAACTTGGGTGCCAACTTGTGATGTCCTTGGGCTTTGAGAGATGTTTGTTTGTAAGGTTGGAGCCTGAGAAATACCTGATCACCTTCCTGAAAAACCCTTTCTGAATGATGCTGGTCCGCTTGTTGCTTCATGCGATTTTGGGCCATGTGGAGGTTATCCTTTAGAGCCGCTAGGGTGGTTGTTCGACCTTGCAACATGATATTAATAGATTGGACATTTGATGTGCCTGGAAGATAGGTAGTGACGGTAGGTGGTCGTTGGCCATACACTGCTTCATATGGGGTCATTTTAGTGGTCGTATGATATGAAATATTGTACCACCATTCGGCCAAGAGGAGCAATTGTACCCACTGATGTTGTTTGTCCGAAGCAAAACACCGCAAGTAGGTTTCCAAATATTTGTTGACCACTTATGTTTGACCATCAGACTGGGGGTGATAGGTAGTGCTCATGTTCAGTTGGGTGCCCTGTAATTTAAACAACTCTTCCCAAAATGTGTTGGTGAAAGTTGGATCACGATTGGATGCAATAAAGGTGGGCGTGCCATGTAACTTTAAAATATGATCAAGGAAAACTTGTGCTACTAGTGTCGATGTGAAAGGGTGGGATAATGCACAAAAATGAGCATACTTGGAGAGGTGATCAACCACCACCATGATGACGGGCATGTTCCTAGCTTTCGGGAGGCCCACGATAAAGTCCATGGAGATGTTCATCCACATCAAAGCTGGAATGGGTAGGGGTTGTAGAGCTCCTCGAGACTTGATGGTTTCACCTTTATTACGTTGGCACTCCTCACATTTCGTGACAAAGTGAAGTATATCCTTCTTCATTCCTGCCCAGAAAAAAGGAATAATGGGCGCGAGAATAGGTATTTTGGAGTGACCCTCAATAGCTGATGAGTGCAACTCATTTAAGAGCCTCAACTTGAGTGCTGGAGAGGGCGATAAAACCATGCGATCCTTATTTATGAGAATATTGTCGTGCCAAGTGTAGTTGATGGGAGGATTAGGGTCCCCTTGAAAGCGTTGAATTAACCTAGATATAGTTGGATGTGTTAGCCACTCTTGTCGAACTTCTTTAATCCAATCAGAGATCGGTAAGGATAAGGCAAAGAGGGAGTCATCCTCCTCATGTTGTCTTGATGATGCATTGGCTACTATATTGTCTTTGCCATTTTTATATATGATTTCATAATCATACCCCAACATTTTGGTCAACCACTTGTTTTGTTCTTGGGAGGATAACTGTTGTTGGAGAAATTTCTATTTTCGACACACTAGTTTAGTGGGAGTTAACTGACTAGTTTTATTTTATACTTTTTATTTAGATCATCACTATTATGCATGCATGCATTCCTAAGGAAAGCTAACTGCTTGATTTTTTTTCTTAATTATGGAATGTTCTTTCCTATATATGAGTGTATTCCACTCATTCATTGTATCACAATGATCATCATTGATTATCTCATTGGATTAGTGTGAATATATTTTCTCATTCTTCCATATTGAATCTCTCATCCTTTCTTGATAAGCTTTGTTTGTACTTGTTTTAGCTAGATATCTTGTCCAGGTTTCGATGAAACATTGACATGGTATTAGAGCTATGTTGCTTGGAGCAAGCTAGACAAGCTAGAGAATAAGGAAAATCGTAGTTTTAGAGAGAAAAATCTGTGTAATAGACAAGGTCGCACCCAATACATTGGTAGAGTGCGACCGATCGCACCTAGACTTACATATTTTTCAATTCTGGAATGGGCGCACCCAATACACTAGCAGAGAGCGATTGGTCACTCCCAGTACAGTAACAAAGTGTGACCACCCTCTCAGGGTCGCTCTGTCTCCTAAGGGAAGGTGCGACCACCCTCTAAAAGTGTTAAACTAGCAGAGTGTGACCATGGTCGCTCCCCATGCACTAGCAAAGTGCGACCACCCTCTCAGGGTCGCTCTGTCTCTTAAGGAAAGGAGCGACCACCTCTTAAAGTGCCATTTTTGCAGTGATTTCTCAGTTTTTCACTTGCAGATTGAGAGTAAATTTTAGGGGGTTCTCAAACAAAGTGGGAAAGATGGATATGACACCAATTCTTCAGTCAAATTTGGTGGTAATCCTCACACCATACACTTATTTTGATTGGAAGTCGAAGGCATAATTCCAACTCAAAAGGAAAGGACTGTACAACTTTACGATGGGGAAAAAAACATAACCTACATGAACAATTGAGAAGATTAGATGGGCGAATCGAAAGGATGAGGCCACGTGACTTCTTCTTGAATTGATTTCATCTGATTTATGGTTTTGTGTTGTCGCATGCAAGACTCCAAACGCTATGTGGACCACCTTGGAAAGTCTATTTGGAAAGCAGGATGTGATGAGAGGTCATATGCTTGAGGTAGAGTTGAATACCTTGGATCCTTTGATAATATACAAGATTTCTTTACCAAGTTTACATCTTGATATTGAGATTGACATCTTGTGGTATTGATAAGTCTACACAAGTAGACCAACTTATTCTAACAATCGTAGCTAAGCTAGGACCAAAATATGATGTCTATGTCTCCACTTTCCATTCTGGCAGATATCTCTTAAGAACAAAGTGGAAGATGCCTACCATGGAGCAATTCATTGATTCCCTCACACATGAGAAGGAAAAACTCATTCAGATGGGCCTAATCAAGGATCCCAAAGCACATGCACTCACCATGCATGATGGAAAATGATCATCCAAACAGAACGTAAAGGAGAAATGGAACAAGGAGGGATATTCCAAACCTTTCAACGATTCTTCAGGTTCCAACGACTCTTCAGATTCCAAGAAGAAGAAGAAGAAGGGAAAGCAGTGCACCTATTGCTATAAACTGAATCATGAAGAATCCACATGCATGAAGAAACATATCGATCTTATGGATCGAGTACTTCAACTGAACAACCTTAGAAACTTCATTCCAAAAGGAGCCAAGAAGAAGAAGGAAGAAGATCCTGCGTCTAAGAAAGGTAATCATCGTGATCTTACTGCAATTAATTCCTCATCTGATTCATGGATTATAGATTATGGCGCATCACATCATATGGAAGCAAACGAGGAAGTTTTTAATTCTTTGAGTTCATGCTCAAGACCCCCTATTCTCATGGGGGATGATACTCTAGTAGCAGTATCAGGAGAGGGGAGAGTGGAACTCCCTAATGACAGTTTTGAGAATGTTTTACATGTTACAAATCTTTCTATGAATCTACCCTCATTTTATCGGATCACTCAGAAAGGTAAAAAGGTTGAATTTACATCATATTCAGTTTCTATACTTGACATGCATGACAATTCCATTATTGCAATTAGTGAGGTGGATCACAAATCAAGGTTGTATAAATTCACTAAGTTTGTTGATGGTGACTAATCTTTTCTACTTACACATAAGGAGAGTACTTTGCATGCACTTCCAATGCAACATGCAGATACTCTTGTACTTCCATCGATTCCAGACATTAGACATGATTCCATACACTCAGATTCTATACATGGAAATGAGCAGGTAGTATAGCCAGATAAGGAGCTAGCGATGAAGCTTCAGTAGATACCCAAGAGGGCACAATCCACACTTCGGGCAACATGTGTTCTTGCATGGAATCCATTGGATTTGAGGAGGACTCAATCTCATCATGAGGATCTTTTTCATGTACTTTCAACTTCTAAACCTGCGATGCCCATGCATTGCTATATGGTTTAATCTTTCGATCCACGGACCCACCGTGAGGGTGTGGGCAATCCATTATGGAAAGAAGTCATGCAGGAGGAGTATGAATCAGTCCTAGAGAATCAGACTTGGGATTTGGTTTGACTTCCACCAGAAAGGAACATTTTTAGGTGCAGATGGGTCCA
Organism: Picea engelmannii; assembly: GCA_009831015.1. NCBI lineage: Eukaryota > Viridiplantae > Streptophyta > Pinopsida > Pinales > Pinaceae > Picea > Picea engelmannii. Next base: position 226,058 of record ML793838.1, read on the forward strand.
CACGATGAAAGAGGTACAAGCCTAGACAGGTTGCCAACGAACTTCATTAGATCTATAAAGATTTATGAACCTGCGATGCTCATGCATTGCTATATGGTTTAATCTTCTTATCCACAGACCCATAGTGAGGTTGTGGTCAATCCATTATGGCAAGCAACCATGCAGGAGGAGTATGACTCAGTCCTAGAGAATCATACTTGGGATCTGGTTCCACTTCCACCACAAAGGAATTTTTTCAGGTGCAGATGGGTCCACAGGATCAAGAGGTACAAGGCTAGACAGGTTTCCAAAGGACTTCATCAGATCTATAAATATTTCTACATCTTCACGAAGACTTTCAGTGAGCATAAGTTTCAGACTTTGCGGGATTTCCTTGGAGTGAAGAACACAGTTTCCTAGCAACTGCCTTTTCTTCTTTTGATGCATTGTCTTTTGAGGGGGGGTTTTGTTCCCACGTGGTTTTCCCCCTTTCCTCATTTTTATTCAGTCTTCATTAGTTGCATTGTACATGAGTACCTAATATGTCCTAGTAGTTGGGACTCATTTTTTACTCCATAGTGATGTTCATGGAGGGTGTTGGAGAAATTTTTATTTTCGACACACTAGTTCAGTCGGAGTTAACTGCCAAGTTCTATTTTAGATGTTCTATTTAGATCATCATTATTATGCATGCATGCATTACTAAGGAAAACTAATTGCTTCATTGTTTTTCTTAATTATCGAATGTTCTCTCCTATACATGAGTGTATTCCACTCATTCATTGTATCACAATGATCATCATTGATTATCTCATTGGAGTAGTGTGAATATATTTTCTCATTCTTCCATATTGAATCTATCATCCTTTCTTGATAAGATTTGTTTGTACTTGCTTTAGCTAGATCTCCTGTGCAGGTTTCGATGAAACATTGACAACCGCTGCTCCAAAAAACACTTCAGACTATGGTGATCTGTTTTGATCTGAAAACGACGTCCCATAAGATATGGTTGTCAGGTGTACACTGCACGGAGAATGGCCATCATTTCTTTTTCATACGTAGATCTACCCAAATTGCAACCACTCAACACTTGGCTAGTAAAGGCGAGAGGTTGACCATATTGTGTGTGCATTGCGCCTAGACCAGTGCCAGAAGCATCTAATTCCACCACACGAGTTTTGTTGAAGTAAGGAGTTGCTAGGACATGAATAGTGCACATGGCCCACTTTAAATCTGTGAAGGCTTGCTCGGAAGCAGGTGTCCAATGAAATGCATTCTTCTTAAGAAGGTCGGTCAAGGGCTTAGCAATTTTTCTATAATGGTGTACAAAATTTCCTGTAATATCCTAAAAGATCGAGGAAACCCCTTAGATGATTTAAGGTCATGGGTCACGACCATTCCTGCATAGCTTGTATCTTTTTTGGGGTCCACTTTTACCCTGTCTCGACCCACAATGTGCCCCAAGTATTCCACTGCACTGGCTCCAAAGGAACATTTGGTCTTTTTGACAAACAATTGGTTGCCCTGTAGCAATTGAAGGACTTTGTCCACATGGAGAAGGTGGCTATCCCAAGTGCGGTTGTAAATGAGAATGTCATCAAAGAAAACCAGGACAAATTTACGAAGGCAAGTTTTAAATATTTTATTCATGAGACTTTGGAAGGTGGATGGGGCATTGCAAAGGCCAAAAGGCATGACTAAGAATTCATAATGTCCTTCATGAGTTATGAAAGCAAACTTTGGAATATTGGCCTCCATCCGAATCTGGGGATTGCTGGAGTGAAGTTCTAATCTGTTGAATACACATGCACCCTGGAGTTCATCCAACAGATCATCAATGACAAGAATGGGAAACTTATCTTTGATGGTCAATTTATTCAGGGCACAAAAATTGAGACACATGCGCCAAGTACCTTCTTTCTTTAATACCATCACCACGGGGGAAGAATATGGGTTGGTACTAGGGCGAATTACCCTCGCCTCCAATAATTCTCCTACCATCTTTTCTGTTTCATTTTTTGAGCAAATGGATACCTGTAGGGACGTACATTGGGGGGTTGACTGCCCAGAAGGAGAGGGATGCTATGATCATGATCATCCTTGGAGGGAGGCAAGTCGATGGGAACCTCAAAGACCTTGGGGTACTTGTCCAAGATTAGTTGCAGGCTAGGAGGAACTACCGGAAAGGCCTAATCAGTGACCTGGATGGCATGAAATTGAGAAATTACACCATGGTGGCCTTTCTCCAACATTTTTTCCATCTTGTGAGAGTTGATGATTTCAGGGGAGCCCACTTGGAGACTTAGGAGGGTATAGATGTGAGCCTCTTGGGTGAAGATGATATATAATTCTTGATAATCCATTGTGATTGGTCACATAGTGCGAAGCCATTCCACGCCTAATACAATATCATAGACCCCCATGGAAATAGAGAACATGTGAGTTTTCAGATGATAATCCCCCATTTGGAGTTTGACATCCTCACAGTGGCCCCCACACTTCATCGTACCCCCATTAGTGATGAGGATCTGAAAATTAGAAACAGGGAGGACAAAACAATGGATCTCCTCAACAAGTTTGCAGTGAATAAAATTATGGGTGCTACCACTATCAATCAACACCACAACCGACTTATGTTTGATGTATCCCTTGATCTTCAATGTCTTGGGGGAAAATACGTGAAAGGGCATGAAGGGATATGATAGGTTCCTCTGGTTCCACAGGGACTACAACGAAATATTCGGCGTGAACACTTGGTTGAGCATCCTTTGGGTCAGGATTTTCATCTAATGGTATGTTTGTAGAGGAATATGAAGCTTATGCATTAATCTGGAAGAACTTTTGTTCCCTACATTTATGTCCCGATGAGTACTTTTCATCGCAGTAATAAGAAAGTCCTTGCTTGCGATGTTCCACCATTTCTATTGGAGAGACCTTTTGGACCTTTAAGGTTTCTGTCCAAGCTAGGTTAGCCCCGGGGCAAGGACGGTTGGGGAATGTAGCCTTCAGGGGTTGATCCTGAAGGATGGTCTATGCTTCCGCTGCTTATTGGCATGGCTGCAACTAGGTAGTAGGATGATGCATGCTCACATGAGCCCTGATGGTATCCTTTAAGCCACTGATAAAACATTCAAGGTAAAATTCATCAGATAAGCCATTTGTTCAGATAACCAACTGTCCAAATGTCGTGATGAAGTCTGAGATTGATCTTGTTTGGCGTAGCTTAGTGAGCCTTCCCCCAAAAATGTGATTCCCTATCAAAACAAGCACAAAATGCTTTAGTGAGCATGTTCCAAGTGGGTAGTCTTGGATAACATTTCTTATGCCACTGCCACCATTCGCAATGTTCCTAATCCAAGTACAAAACCCTTACATGGAGTTTGGTCTCATCATCCTGAATATCATGAAGGGAGAAGTATTGTTCCATTTGAGAAACCCACCCTACTGGGTTGGATCCATCAAATTTATGCATGTCAACTTTGGGCACCTTATTCCAAGAGTGTGGAGAACCCCAAGGGGAGAAAGATGAATGATTAGACTCATAATGGGAGGCTTGAGGGTCCTCGAAATTGGGCTCAACATTCTTACCCTTGAATATCTATTGTATGGCTGCTTTGACGACTTCCTGTACTATTGTGCTTATGGAAGCTTGGACTTGTGTGTGGATGGAGGACAATTGTTGTTTTGGGTTGAACACCTTAGATTCCCAGTCGTCTTGGCTCTGAGAGTGGGTGGTCGACATTGGGGCGGCTTAGGTAGCAGATAAGGGGTCGGGATGGAAAATTTGGGCCACAAACATGATAGTTACTAGTGTGATCCAGGTGGATATCAGTGGCTACCCACCTTTTCCAGCCGACTCAAAACAACTTTCTCGCAATTTTGATAATTTACTATTTTTTTTTTCAGTTTTTTGGGTCCTGAACTTCCGGAGCCGTTTTGAGGCCCTAAACGATGTTTTTTGGGGTAAGTTGCGGTTGCAAAATTTCATCTTGAAATTTTGTGCAACTGTTGTATTCCTCAGATAGATCTTTCGAATGGGCTATCATATGCCTACAACGAAGATCGTATGCAAAAGTTACGACCCCGAGAAGTTGATGTACTAACTTACCTAAACGGGGCCCACATGACTTTTGGCGTTTCATCTCCTAGGGTTAGGTTTTTGGATGTTTAGGGTTTTTTAAACTCCTGTTTATTGTAAAAAGGCCTTGAGAGCCTCATTGTAATCGTCTTCTTGCGAATGAGCGCAACCGTCATATCTCTTCTTAGAGAAAAGCCGCCACCATTCCAACGAGCTTGTTTTCCGCTGCATTTTACAGTTTCAGCTTATTTCCTTATTGAATAGAAAACCAATTGTACCGTATCTCTGGTATTTTGTGTTAAGCATATGGTAATAATATGTAGTCATTTCATTCTGCTCATAAAATATGGATCAGTGGTATCAGAGTGGTCTGCTCCTTGTCGTCTTAATGCATGTCCCCAATGAGGTCATAGTACAAAGAGTTAGGTCTCGATCTTGTTTCTCTTGAGGATGAGAGTCTTCCCTATGTCTGACATAGCTACAACTGATACCTGCATAGCTCAACCGACCACAGCCCCTTTCAGGTGGGGTTGGGATTCCAACCATTGGGTCCCATAAATGTTGCACTTCCCCTTGCGGTCACCTCAACCGACTCCTCTCTTGATCCAACTGAGGCAGACAAAGTCACCCGGTTCATTGAGAGGATGCAACGCATCTTCCAATAGGTTTAGGATATCCTACAGAAGTCCAATGACAAGTACAAGCACCGCCATGATCAACATCGGGTTCCACATAAGTTTCAGGTGGGCAACAAAGTTTGGTTGCACTTGCGGAAAGAAGGCCTTACAGGACCCAATCAGAAGCTTTGCCCACTCCATTATGGGTCGTACACCATCACCAAGGCTATGGGGGATAATGCTTTTGTGCTCAACATTCCTCCTTTCTTTGGCCTTCACCCAGTGTTCAACGTGGACCTCCTTCCGCGTTATTTCCCACCATTATTGGACACCTCAGACGTAGCAGAACAACTGACACCAACAGAGCTCAACCCTGAATGCATACAACAGGCATCCAATGATCAGATTGTGGACACGCGGGTCAAGGGAACTCGATAACAAAGGATCCAGCTTTATCGAGTCGTCAAAGCAGGGCAACTCTTGCACCAAGGCAAGTGGCTCACCCGTGGCCAAATTCAGCAGAAATTTCCTCATCTGATGGGGGAACTCAACACAATGGAGGCCATTGCTTCCTAAGGATGGAGGATTGATCCAGGTGGATATCGGTGGCCACCCACCTTTTACAGCTGACTCAAAACAATTGTCTCGCAATTTTGATAATTTACTATTTTTAGCAGTTTTTTGGGTCCTGAACTTTCGTACTCGTTTTGAGGCCCTAAATGATGTTTTTTGGGGTATGTTGCAGTCGCAAAATTTCATCTCATAAATGTTCGATTGTTGTAGTCCTCGGATAGATCTTTCCAATGGGCTATCATATGCCTAAAACGAAGATCGTATGCAAAAGTTACGACCCCGGGAAGTCCATGTACTAACTTACCCAAACGGGGCCCACATGACTTTTGGTGCTTCATCTCCTAGGGTTAGGTTTTTGAAACTCTTGTTTATTGTAAAAAGGCCTTGAGAGCCTCATTGTAATCATCTTCTTGCGAACGAGCGTAGCCATCACATCTCTTCTCAGAGAAAAGCCACCACCATTCCAACGAGCTTGTTTTCCGCAACATTTTACAGTTTCAACATATTTCCTTATTGAATAGAAACCAGTTTTACTGTATCTTTGTTATTCTGTGTTAAGCATCTGGTAATAATCTGTATTCATTTCGTTCTTCTCATAAAATCTGGATCAATGGTATCATAGCGGCCTGCTCCTTGTTGTCTTAATGCATGTCCCCAACAAGGTGGGAGTACAAAGAGTTAGGTCTCGAGTTTGTTTCTCTTGAGGACAAAAGTTCTCGCACACCCAAGAAACCTCTCATGGAAGGAGAAAAGAAAGATGATGGGACAAGAGATCCTTTCAAATTGTTGATTGAGGAATCCCTCTCACAACAGAGGAACGAGATGATGGATAATTTTGCGCAAATCCTTCGGCGACTACCAACAAGCAACGCATCTTCTTCGAGCGGAGGAACCGCCCCCTTCAAGGTACAAATAAACTTCGATATTCCTATATTTAAAGGTAAGATAGACGCAAATGTTGTAGACAAGTGGTTGAATCTACTACAAGGGTATTTTTCTGTCCATAACTTTTCGAATAGAAAAAAGATTACTTTTGCGCTCCTCAAAGCCATTCCCCATGTCAAAGATTGGTGGGAAACTTTATGTGAGCAAAAGGAAACAGAGGAACCCTCATTATTTACAGTCATGACCACCTGGGAATCCTTCAGGGATGTTATTAAGGAACAATACTACCCTGTTAGAAGTTATGACGACTTGTATACCAAATGGACCACACTGTGGCAAGAAAGAGACCAAGCAGTGGTAGATTTCACAAATATCTTCCATACCTTGCGCACCAAGCTGGGTATCAAAGATTCAGAGCGACATCTGGTGCTCAAGTATCGCAATGCTCTGCATAGATACATCCAGACCAAAATGGAATTTATGGACATCTCATCCTTGGGCGCGGCCTACCGATATGCTGTCAAAATCGAGCAGAAGCTCAAACAAAAGACGCGACAATTTGGGTTGGGGAACCCCTCACAACAAAAGCCAAGAAAGGGCAGCCCCAACCCACAGAACAAAGGACAAAGCAAAGATGGACAATATTAGGACAACCAGTCCAAGCCGCAAGCAAAGAAGGACACCAGAAAGACAAAGAAAGATACCGGGAAGTGCTGCGACTTCCATAAGAGCCCTTGGCATAACACTGCTGTCTGCTGCTCAAAGCAGACGCTGGTGGCCGAAGTGAAAGCCTCTGAATCAGATGCGGGTTCTGACTCTGATTCAGAACCAAAAAGGGGAAGACGGATCATTGACGCGGAACTCAGTACCACCATTGCTACCACCAAGCTCCAACATGGTTAACCAAACGAGCTAGAAGAAGGAGAGCGCCTCTTCCATTCACAGATGTGGGTAAAAGGCACCCCGCTACACTTCATCGTTGATAGTGGTAGCGCGAAGAACCTCATCTCAGCACAGGTCATCAAGCGGCTGGTCCTGCTGACAACGCCGCACCCACAACCCTACACCATTGGATGGCTCCGCCAAGGAAGCGATCTCCGCGTCAGCCAACAATGTCAACTGTCGTATGACATCAAGCCCTTCAAAGACGAGGTATTGTGTGATGTTGCTCCTCTCGAAGTTTGTGATGTTCTTTTGGGCCGACCTTATTTATGGAAATGTCATGTTGTATATGAGTCTAGGCCTCGTAGTGTTATTATTACTTTGAACAAGAAATTGTACAGGATACCTGAGGCTGTCCCACCTAGTGCTATTTCCTTGATCTCTGCTAAGCAATGCAGGAAGGTCATCTCTTAGACGGGGAAGTTTGTCTTCTTCGTGATTCGCTCTCAGAATGAGAGAAAAATAATAGCCACATCCAGGGTCTCTGCGACCGACCTCTCCATACAACAGAAGCAAGTAGATAAGGTCGTGGAAGAATACTCAGATATTTTCTCCTCACCTACCAGGGTACCTCTGCACTGCCAAGTCAAGAACCCCATCGATCTAACCCCCGACGCACCACTGCCCAATGGGCCAGTCTATCCCTGCTCTCTGTTAGAGAATGAGGAGATCAAGCAACAGATCCAAGTATTGCTCCACAAGGGGCACATCCGTCCCAACTCATCACCTTGCGGGAGCCCAATCGTGTTGGTACAGAAGAAAGATGGAACTTGGCAACTTTGCATTGATTATCGAGCTCTGAATAAAATCACAGTTAGAAACCGGTACCCAATTCCCCAAATCGACGACCTCCTTGATCAACTCATGGGGGCCAAATACTTCAGTAAGATTGATCTGAAGTCTGGCTACCACCAGGTCCCGATAGAACATACTGATGTATGGAAGACCGCCTTCAAGTCAAAGGAAGGCCTTTTTGAATGGTTGGTCATGCCCTTTGGTCTGACAAATGCTCCACCCACTTTCATGAGGATGATGGACGATATCCTGCGACCATTCACCAATACGTTTGTAGTGGTGTATCTGGATGACATTCTCATTTACAACAAGAATTGGGCCGAACACCTGCAGCATATTCAGCAGGTTCTGCACACCCTGCGGTAACACAAGCTATACGCCAACTTGGAAAAATGCTCCTTTGGCATGGACAGGGTCCATTACTTAGGCTACATCATTGATCAACATGGCATACATGTGGATTCAGCCAAGATCCAAGTCATCCGTGACTGGCCAGCCCCAACCACACTCACTGAGCTTCAGATCTTCTTGGGCCTTGCCAATTTCTACCGCAGGTTTGTGTTGGGATTCTCCCATATTGCATGGGCCCTCAGCCAAATAAGCAAGGGTGGTGGTAAGGAGAAATTTGCGTGGGGTCGGCCTCAACAACAAGCGTTCGATGATTTGAAGTAGCGCTTGTGCTCAGCCCCAGTACTTTCACTACCAGACCTGCAGCAGCCCTTTGAGATTGAGACTGATGCTTCAGACTATGTTGTGGGTGTCGTTCTCACACAACACAGCCACCCCGTGGCCTATCATAGTGTGACACTATCAGATGTTGTCCGTAAGTAGCCTACTTACGACAAAGAAATGCACTCCATTGTGCAAGCTTGCTGCCAGTGGAGACATTACATTCTTGGGAGGGAGACAATCATCCACACTAATCATAAGCCACTGCAGTTCATGCAGACACAAGGAAAATGGCAGAATGACCGCCATCAAAAGTGGTCCACATACTTGCAACAATTCCACCTCAATATCAAGTATAAAACAGGAAGCACCAACCGCGTCGTAGATTGCCTTAGAAGACCACCAGTCGCGGCACTCACCACAGTACTAAACTCTTGTGGCCATGAGACCTCTGGATGGCCCCAACTCTATGAGACAGACCCAGACTTCACCACCACCTACCAAATGTTGGGTGCAAAGGCAGTTGTCGATAATTTCCATCTTCGGGATGGGTTGTTGTGTCAACTGGCCCATATATGTGTTCCATCAAGTGAGCGAGCGAAGCTGATCTTCGAAGCCCACTACAGCCGTGTGGCAGGACACTTCGGCGTTGAAAAGATAGTGGAAATGCTACAAAAACGTTTCTACTGGCCGAAACTTCGACAGGGGGTTAACAAGTATATCAGGTCTTGCATTGCCTGCGCTATTGCCGTTAACTAAGAAACAGGGCCTGTACACTCCTCTTCCTACTCCTGACAGGCCATGGGAATCCATCTCAATGGACTACATGTCGGGCTTTCCGTCCACCAAGCGGGGAAATGACTGTGTTTTTGTGGTTGTTGATCGCTTTTCTAAGATGGTGATTTCGGTTGCTTGCAAGAAGAGCATCACAACAGAAGCCACTGCCAAGCTCTTCTTTGAACAGGGCTGGGTACATTTTGGAATCCCACAAACCATTGTCTTAGATCAGGATAGTCAATTTCTCAACACATTATGGTCGAGCCTCTGGTCACTATTGGATACCAAGCTCACTAAATCCATGACGTTCCACCCCCAGACAGATGGCTAAACCGAGGTCGTAAATCGAATGATTGTGCATATCCCGCGCATGTATAATTCCAAGCACCCTTGCACATGGGATGAGATTCTTCCCTATGTCTGGCATAGCTACAATCGAGCCCTGCATAACTCAACTGGCCACAACCCCTTTCAGGTGGGGTTGGGATTCTAACCATTAGGTCCCATAGATGTTGTACTTCCCCTTGCGGTCACCTCGACCGACTCCTCTCCTGCTCCAACTGAGGTTGACAAAGCCACCCGGTTCATTGAGAGGATCCAACACATCCGCCAACAGGTTCAGGATATCTTACAGAAGTTCAATGACAAGTACAAGCAGCGCCATGATCAACATTAGGTTCCACATAAGTTTCAGGTGGGCGACAAAGTTTGGTTGCACTTGCAGAAAGAACGCCTTACAGGACCCCATCGGAAGCTTCGCCCACTCCGTTATGGGCCGTACACCATCACCAAGGCTGTGGGGGATAACGCTTTTGTGCTCAACATTCCTCCTTTCCTTGGCCTGCACCCAATGTTCAACGTGGACCTCCTTCGGCCTTATTTCCCACCATTATTGGACACCTCAGACGTAGCAGAGCAACTGACACCAACACAGCTCAACCCTGACTGCATACAACATGCATCCAATGATTAGATTGTGGACATACAAATCAAGGGCACTCGACAACAAAGGATCTAGCTTTATCGAGTTGTCAAAGCAGGGCAGCTCCTGCACCAAGGCAAGTGGCTCTCTCATGGCCAAATTCAGCAGAAATTTCCTCATTTGATGGGGGAACTCAATGCAATGGAGACCATTGCTTCCTAAGGATGGAGGATTGATCCAGGTGGATATCGGTGGCCACCCACCTTTTCCAGCTGGCTCAAAAGAACTTTCTCGCAATTTTGATAATTTACTATTTTTAGCAGTTTTTCGGGTCTTGAACTTTCGGAGCCATTTTGAGGCCCTAAACGATGTTTTTTGGGGTATGTTGCATTCAAAAAAACTTATGATATGAAATTTTGTGCAACTGTTGTAGTCATCGGATAGATCTTTCCAATGGGCTATCATATGGCTAAAACAAAGATCGTATGCAAAAGTTACGACCCCGGGAAATTGATGTACTAACTTACCCAAATGAGGCCCACATGACTTTTGGCGCTTCATCTCCTAGGGTTAAGTTTTTGGATGTTTCGGGTTTTTGAAACTCCTGTTTATTGTAAAAAAGCCTTGAGAGCCTCATTGTAATCATCTTCTTGCGAATGAGTGCAGTTGTCACATCTCTTCTCAGAGAAAAGCCGCCACCATTCTAGCGAGCTTGTTTTCCGTTGCATTTTATAGTTTCAACTTATTTTCTTATTGAATAGAAAACCAGTTTTACTGTATCTCTATTATTCTGTGTTAAGCATCTGGTAATAATCTGTAGTCATTTCATTTTGCTCATAAAATTCGGATCATAGTGTGATCGGGACAAATTGAGGATTACAATGGGATATGTTGCAAATAAGGGTGTCCCAGAAAGGGTTGGGTCCACGGGAAAAAACCCTTAAAAGTGAAGGGTGTCACTGCGATTAGAATGAAGAGAGGAATCCAATGGACTAAGTCACAAATAAGGGTGCAGTTGGGCCCCATACTTTTTTTTAACTCCCTTGGAGTTATAATCCGACCTGAATACTTTTGCACTGGCAAAATTCCCAAATTCACAATAATAAAAAATGTCGACAAGGAGTGTTTCTGTTAAAATATTGTAACTTCAAAGAATATTCTAATTATATTTGATTTATTGTTGTATAGATAAAATCCCCTTTTGTGGATTGATCAAGTCGGGTCTTGTATAAGATCAAATCCCCTTTTGTGGATTGGTTGTTAGAATTAGAGAAGTAATGCAGAACATAACTGTCTTTTTCAATTTTCAGTTAGAATAACAACTAAGTCTCAATTTTTCAGAATAGTAAACAAAACAATACTGCTTAAAATTTGAACAGAGAAACAATAAATTGATTCTAGTTTGTAAACAAATTCCTGAGTGGGTACTGTCACTCAGATCTAAGATAGCAGAGTTAGATATTAGCTAAGATTAGTAAATCTAGAATAATCAACAATATTCAAATCTAATCTACAATGTTGATGAAGATATTTATACATATAAAAAAACTCAAACTAATACCCAGATCTGATAATGAGCAATTTAACAAACTTCAGAAACAAGGAATAACATCAAAACTCAAACTAATACCCAGATCTAATAATGAGCAATTTAACAAACTTCAGAAACAAGGAATAACATCAAAACTCAAACTAATACCCAGATTTGATAATGAGCAACTTCTAAAATCAAACTTTAGAAACAGATCTAGATAAAGATAAACTGATCTAAGTAAAAGACTGATCTAGATAAAGATAAACTGATCTAAGTAAAAGACTGATCTAGATAAAGATAAACTGATCTAAGTAAAAGACTGATCTAGATGAATAGATGAAGGTTTAATCTATGGATCTGATATAGATCAGATCTAAACAAGATTAAATAGATCTAGATCATGATAAATAACAACTTAAACCAGAACATGTCACTTACCTTGTAGTCTTACCTTTATAGGAGTCCATGTCACACACAAGAGATGTAAAGCCACTTGTAATTATGCTCAGAAAAAATACTGGATCATAGATCTACCATATAGGTTAGATCTCTTGCCAAGAGATGAGTAGACTTTCTTGCCACCAGGATGAAAAAAAACACATAGACACTACATACAAGTTTTGTGCTTAAACCCTCTCACACACATAAAAATCCAAGGACCCAAACTCTCACACAGGACAAGGGTTACATGCAACTTAGAGAGGGCCGCGACTCAAAGAGTAAGGGGCCAGATCCATGCTAGAGAGGTCACGACTCAACACATCTGCACTAGGAGGGAGACGACAGCTTCAAGCACTTTGCAACAACATAAATCTCAGCTCAACAACCTCAACATAGACTTGGCATCAGCAGGGAAAGACCTTCATCACATCAACTACATATGGACCTGTCAACAAGAATGACCAAGACTGAATCGAACTGTTGAAGGAGGGCCACAACTACAAGGAGGAGATCCGCTTACCCTTTTAAAGATAACACAAGTGTGTTTGAAAAGGATAGAGGGGGACTCTATTTATACTTTTAGGCTAGGTATTGGTTAATGGAAATAATAATTAAAATAACAATTAAAAATAACATGTTTAATTAATATAATTAATTAACCATGTTATAATTAAAACATTTAATTAATATTTTTACAATAACCCCTAAAACAAAAAGCAAAAACCACAAACTTGGGTGAAGGGGGTTTGGGAAGGGTGAGAGGGTGGAAATACTTGTCCATTCATTCTCAAAGTGGCCTTTTTAATTTTATCATGATTGCATATGGGATACATCCCTCATGTGGTCATGCCCGCCTTCAAGGAGGGACATATACCAACAAGCACCAGGTCAAAGACCAGGTGGCCCCAGAACATCTCTGGGGTCTTATCCACCAAGGTACAAGACCAAGGATCAACCCATGCCCCAGGCATGGGTACCATGGAACATTTCCAGGGGCCCTAGACATATCTAGGGACTTTAACTGCTTGGTCCCAGACCAAGAACCCCAATCATATACTGGGGGCCCTCTCAGGGGTCTTTGCTGCTTGGTCCTAGACCAAGAATCCCAGTCATCTACTGGGGGCCCTTACAAGGGTCTTTTTCCATGGCACTGACTATTTGGTCCAAGACCAAGAACCCCAGGAGTGTACTGGGGGCCCTAGATCTCGGCTAGGGTCTTTGCCATCCTCCTGGAGAATGGCTCTTGTAGCTGCTTTAAATTCAACATTGGTCAAACTATATTTGTATGGTGGTATTTGTAAATTCGGCCCCTAGTATTTGTAAAGTGGTTTTAGGCACTTCTAGGAGAAGTCGGCTCCACCAAGTGAAGAGACACAACCCTAGTGCCACGTCAACCTTTATTTATATGTTTGGATGGTGTCTCATTTAAACACACACTCACTCACTCAACTAGTGTGCATATCTTGAAGGTAGTTGCAGTTGGAGGAAGAAGTCAAACGAAGAAGAAGAGAGACACATGCTTGGTATTGGTCTATCTTTGGTGTTTTGGTCTTAGTTTTAGCATTGTATTGACAATCTATTATTGAGGAAGTTTTATTGGGTTTTCTCCCCCATGAGGGCTTCCCAGGATAAAATGTTGTGCACCTTGTGATTGTGTTTCTTTTGATCCTCTTTATACTGTTATTTTGGAAATGCATTAAATTCTCATGAAATTTGGAAATAACCCAATAACAACAATAAAAACTTAACATGGTATCAGAGCTTGACTGAATAGAGCATCTTTCACTGGGTATCTAGATGTTTTTGTTGTCATACAAGAAAATTAGGGCTTCTTACTAAAGATGATTTTTTTACCAAAGACCACCTTAGGAAGTGAGCCTTGCCCTAGCACATCTTTTGGCAGCTTGAGCAAACTTTTTCAGTTGCTAAATTCTCCAGAAAGTCAAACCCTATTTTTGGCTGGTACTAGAAAACAAGGAAACCAAAACTAGGTCAAGTTTCAAAGGGTAAAACTTGGAGTTTTCTGAAACAGTTTGCTCTAGCAAACTCGCCTCAACCCATCACATCTCCTGGTAAGTTCAGTTGCATTTTTTGAGCACTTTCATCTTCTTGTCAGTTTCTTAGCTCTAGGTCAAGATGTCTACAAGCACCAAGCTTGTTGACAAGTTAGAAGGTGTGGAAAATTTATGTCCCTAGAAGTACAAAATAAGGCTCATTCTTGAAGAGAATGACCTTGCAAAATTCATAAAATAAATTGTACCAGAGCCCGAAGAAAATGCAGCCAAAGAGAAGTACAAGAAAGATATGGCTAAGGCTAAAAGAATAATTGTAGATTCCATTAAAGACCACTTGATCCCTCAAGTGTCTTCTAAGAATACTCCAAAATATATGTTTGATGCCCTAACCAGAATGTTTGAAGGAAAAAACATCAACTGGAAGATGAACTTGAGAACCCAACTTTAGAATATAAAGATGAAAAAAGGAGAAATAATGCAAGACTATTTCTCTAGGGTTTCTCAATTCAAGGAACAATTAGAGGCAATTGGAGACAACTTAGATGAAGATGAACTCATGATGACAACTCTTAATGGTCTCACAAGACCTTGGGATGCCTTCATCCAAACTATTTGTGCAAGAAAAGAGAAACTCTAATTTGACAGTTTATGGGAAGAATGTGTTCAAGAAGAAGCAAGAGTGGATAATCGAGAAGTCATTCTATTGAGAGATGAAGATCAAGCCCTAGATTCTCATGCTAAGGGTGGAAAGGGAGAGTCTCATTTTCAAAAGGAGACTCACTTTCATAAAGGGTCTCACTCTCCAAAGAGATTCCAGAAATATCATAAGGGTCAAAGAAAGGGAAAATATTTTTCCTCCTACCAGTGTTATCATTGTGATAAGATGGGACACATTGCTAAGAATTGTCCTTCCAAAAGGGAAGAATACAAGAGGAGAAAAAAAAAGGAAGGCATCATGCCCATGCAGCTGAAGATGATGAGCCACCCAAGAAGTTAGCTAAGGAAGAGATTGAAGAATATGTTTTATTTTCTGCTCTCTCAGGATCTGTGACACCTGGAGAGGATACTTGACTCACAGATAGTGGTTCCTCTAAGCACATGACAGGTCAGAAGAACACTCTCTCCAACCTTATAGAGAAGGAATCCCCCCATAAATTTTCACTTGGAGATGATTATTAGTACCCAATCAAAGGAATGGGAGAAGCCACCTACAAACTTGATTCAGGAACTCTGATGAGAATGAAGGATGTACTCTATGTACCAGGTTTGAAAAGGAACTTAATTTCTATTTCATCTCTAGATAAGAAAGGTTTCAGGGTTGCATTCGTAGATGGTGAAGTTCTTATGTGGTCCAAAGGAAAACACATAGAATATGTAGTTGTTATTGGAATAGAAGAAGGTGGTTTGTACAAGTTAAAACGCCACTCAGATGTAGCCTTGACTCACTCTACTGGAAGTCCTTCTGAAATTTGGCATAGAAGGCTAGCTCACATCAACTACAAAGCCTTACCATAGGTGAGCAAGGTAGTTACAGGTTTACCAGAACTAAAGGTTGATCATGAAGGTGTATGCAAAGGATGTGCACAAGGAAAGAACACAAATAATCCTTTTCCAAAGAGAGACAGTAAAGCAAAAGGAATTTTGGACCTTGTCCACTCAGATGTATGCGGTCCAATGCCATCAACCTCTTTAAGCGGGTATGTATACTATGTATCTTTTATTGATGATTACTCTCGTAAGAATTGGGTTTATTTGTTGAATTCAAAAGATGAAGTACTTGGAAAGTTCAAGGAATTCAAAGCCTTGGTATAAAACCTCTCCGAAAGAAAAATTAAGATACTCAAGTCAAAGAATGGAGGAGAGTACACTTCAAAAGAATTTGGAAACTTTTGCAGAGATGTCGGGATTAAGAGGGAGCTCACCACTCCCTATAATCCTCAACAAAATGGTGTGGCTGAAAGAAAGAATAGAACGATTATGGAAGCAGTAAAGACTATGATTCATGATCAAGATCTTCCAATGCACCTGTGGGTTGAAGCAACAAGAACACTAGTATATGTCCAGAACAAATTATCTCATAATGCACCTGGGTTCAAAACCCCCGAAGAAATGTTCACCGGAAAGAAGCCAAAAGTAAGCCATCTAAAAATATTTGGTTGTCCAGTGTTTGTACACATTCCAAAAGAAAAGAGAACTATGTCAGATCCGTCAAGAAAGAAGGGAATATTTGTTGGGTACTATGAGGTCTCTAAGGCCTTCAAAATATACATACTAGGATACCATCATATTGAGATCAACAGAGATGTAACCTTTGATGAATATGCAACACTCAAGAGATCAAGAAATTCCAGCTTGAAGAAGTATATGAAGAAGAACCTGTAGCTCTCAGAGTTGCAGTTACCCCTCATGATGAGATTCCAGAAGATCATGATATGATAGAATCTCAAGAACCTCCCCATATCACGATCTCTCAAAAGAGAAAACCAGCTTAGGCGAAAGAACTTATTCAAGATGGATAGAAGTATGCTGCCCTAGAAGGAACCATGAGACAAAGCAAGAAGCCTAAGCCATTCTCCAACCATATGGCCTCAATGTGTGATCTCGTAGAAAAGGAACCTACTTGCTTTGAAGAAGTCATTCAAAAGAAATAATGGATGGACTCCATGATAGAAGAATACCAGTCTATTATAAATAATGATGTATGGGAAGTAGTTCCCTAACCAAAGAACAAAGATGCAGTATCCTCCAAGTGGATATACAAAATAAAACATGCAGCACATGAAAGTATTGAAAAACATAAGGCAATATTTGTGGCTCATGGATTTTTTCAAAAGGAAGGTATTGACTATGAAGAAACATTTTCCCCTGTAGCTAGATACACTTCTATCAGAACCATCATAGCTCTTACAGCCAAAATGAAGTGGAAGTTGCACCAGATGGATGTGCAAACAACTTTCTTAAATGGTGTTATTGAAGAAGAAGTGTATATAGGATAACCACAAGGGTTTGAAGTTGAAGATAGAAAGACTCATGTCTATAGGTTGAAGATAGCTTTGTATGGGTTGAAGCAAGCTCCTAGAGCTTGGTATGGAAAAATTGATAGTTTCCTAACAAATCTTGGGCTTTACCGAGAGTAAAGTTGATCCTAACCTTTACTTCAATGTTATGAATGATGAAATAGTTATATTGCTACTATATGTGGATGATTTATTCTTGATAGGAGAAGAAAAGCTCATCACAGATTGCAAGAAGAAGATCGCTGCAAAATTTGAAATGAAAGACCTAGGCCCAATGCATTATTTCTTAGGTCTTGAAGTTTGGGAGAGCCCAGAGAAGATCTTCCTTAACCAAGGGAAGTATGTAGTTGAAAATATTGAAGAGATTTGAGATGTTTGAATGTAAAGCCATAATCACACCCATGGAAACAAATTTGAAGCTCCTGGTTGATACTTCGTCAGAGTTGGTTCATGCTACTCTATACATATAGATTATTGGTTCATTGATGTATCTGACGAATATCAGGTT
The DNA here is from genome assembly GCA_009831015.1 of Picea engelmannii. NCBI lineage: Eukaryota > Viridiplantae > Streptophyta > Pinopsida > Pinales > Pinaceae > Picea > Picea engelmannii. The sequence continues at coordinate 243,810 of ML793838.1, forward strand.
AGATATATGCTTTGTTGTGAACACCTTGAATTAGTATCTGGTGGAGCCCAGATGTGTTCACCTTGTAGATGCAAAGCATGTGATGAGATACCTTAAGGGTACGTTGGATTATAGTTTATGTTATACTAGAGATCATGACTTCAAATTGTATGGTTATACTGATTCAGATTAGGCAGGAAGTGCTTCAGACAGAAAGAGCACTTAGGGATCTTGTTTCAGTTTAGGGTCAACCATGACTTCATGGAAAAGCAGGGAGAAATCCAGTATTGCTCTCAACACAATAGAAGTGGAGTACATTGCAACATGTTCCACCAGTTGTGAAGCCATATGGCTTCAGAAGTTATTGACAGGTTTGTTCAATCTGGAGATGGAAGCCACCGTGATTCTATGTGATAACCAGAGCTATATAAAGATGACTGAGAACCTAGTGTTCCATGATAAGTCAAAGCATATAGAGATCTGGTATCACTACATTCGTGATATGGTGCAGAGGGGAGTTGTAAAGCTCAAATATGTTGGCACAAATGAGTAGGTTGCAGATGTGTTGACCAAGCCTCTGTCTCGTGTGAAGTTTGAGTACTTATGAGACAAGCTTGGTGTAGTCTGAAAGGACCTTCATCGAAAGGGGGAGTGATGTTGATGATACTATGGTATCCTGACCAACAACAGGTAGCTCCGTTAGGATTTTATATCCTAGGGAATCTTATGATTCTTGTGCAGATCCCGAAGGTTTGGTAAGGACGGTCTGTTAGAGTACTTATGTGTGTATATGCCAGCTGTGGTCAATACTGGTAGCTCAGTTAGGATTTTATATCCTAGGGAATATTGTGATTCGTGGGCAGATCCCAAAGGTTCAGTAAGGATGGTTGTCACAGTACCACGTGGTAGCTTGTTAGGATTTTATATCCTAGGGAATATTGTGATTATTGAGCAGATCTCGAAGGTCCGGTAAGGCCGGTCTGTCAGAGTACCAGAAATGTTGTTGTTGATGCACTTGCCTCATTCTGTTGCCACATGTTGATGATGTTGTTCCAACTTTTTATTGTTGATGATGATGTTCCAACTTCATGTTGTTGTTGATGATGATGTTCTAGCTTCGTGTTGTTGTTGTTGATGATGATCTAGCTTAGTGATATTGTTGATGATGTTGGTCCATCTTCGTGTAGTTGTTGATGTTGTTATTCCAAGCTTCATGATGATGATGTTACTCCAACTCCATGATGTAAACGATGATGATATTGATGATGAAAAAAACTTTCGATGATTTATAGATGTGCCAGTCAGTGTTCCAGATGATGATGATGATGATCCCTCTCCTTCTATTGATGATGTTGTATTGAGTCATGTTTGTATAATACCCTTCTCGTTAAGGGGGGGTGTTGAAATATTGTAACTTCGAAGAATATTCTAATTATATTTGAGTTATTATTGTATATATCAAATACCGTTTTGCGGATTGATCAAGTCGAGTCTTGTATAAGATCAAATCCCCTTTTGTCGATTGGTCAAACTATATTTGTATGGTGGTATTTGTAAAGTC
>ML793839.1:0-12115 GCA_009831015.1 Picea engelmannii
ACCCAAAGGATAGAATTGTTTCCTAAGTGTAGAAATGAAATCCTTCCATGATGGAAATACATTACCCACATTTTGTGTTCCTTTTTGCAGCTTGCTTTGCCACCAGATAAGAGCTGTACCTGCAAGTCTCAAAGATGCCAACTGGATTTGTGTGGCCTCCTCCTTGATCTATTGCACACTGCAGTATACCTCCATCTTCCTGATCCAGTTATCAAGTTTCTCTGCATTTACTTCACCATCATATATGGGCAACTCAAATTTTACATCAAGTTTTAAGAATGGCATTTCATGTTTGTTCTTATAAACATTTTTCTTTCCACTAGATTTAGAACTTGAACTTGAAGAAGAAGGAGAAGAAGGAGGTGTTGATGGAGGTGAAGGTGGAATCTGAGGATGGTCCTCTTCCTCTTCACTTTTTCCTTTTGAAGAATTACCCAAAAATGGTCGCTTCCGTTCCAAGTAATCTTCGTACAAAACTTGCACCATTTCCGACATGGCAAAGAATGTTTTCCGGAACTCTTTCTCATCTTGAGAAATCCCTTCTTCCTATGCCATCTTCTCACTGTGAGAAGCTCTTTTTATCAATCCAATTAATGGATTCTCTGCAACAAGCTCGCCTTCACCACATTGTATCTTTTCCCTGGTTAACATGCAAAACTCAAATCCAAACGTCAACTATCTCTGATACCACTTGATCCGTCAGGATTTTTCGAATGACTTATGGTTGAGTTTTTATTTGCATGCATTAATTAACCATTGAGAAACTTAGCAAAAGAACGAGAAAAGAAAAGGAATTATACATCCATATAAATATATGCAGATCTGAAATGCAATGAAAAACAACAAACCATAATACGCAGGTTGATAATGGAGTTCGGCACAACTTTGCCTACGTCTCCGGGCCTTTTCTCTGTGGGGGAGGCTTCTTTATTTCTATTCGAAATATCAATAGTACATCATTACAATGACAAATGGCTTCAAGACTGATCTGGTCATGTTCACCCAGATCTCTAGAACCATGCACAAAAAATGGCACGCGAAACGGACATCCGGAGCTCTCAAAAATGGTCCGACAACATCTCCTTCTCAACGGCTTCCCTGCCTCAAACTGGCTTTGACTTGGCTTCTCCTCAGCATCTCTACTCTGAATGCTCTCAAAAAGCTATCCCCATGGCCTCAAACTAGCCTTGGTTAAATAGTTGGGAAGGTAGTTGTCCATCTCCAACTTCCTCCAAGAAGTTAGGCTCAAAAACCACCCAATAACTCCCAATTACATTAAAAATGGCTTAATTACATTAAAATTAACCAAAAGTGGTTAAAAACCCACTTCCCAACCATAAAATAGTTAAAATTGGGCTTAGCCCCTTAGTCTTGGGCGTGTGCTCCTTTAAATGGTCACATGGGCATCATAGGGCCAAGCGCTAGCCCAAAGGGCTAAGCGTTGGCCCCAAACGACGTTGGCACCCGATCCTGTTGTATTCGCATAGGGACACGACCTTGGGCTTGACAGTTGTATAACCGCGCACAAACGAACTATGGTAACCCCGCGCTCCCGTTCATATGGAGGGTGTAACATATACACGGGCTGGGGCTAGGCCCCAACCCTTTCCGCCCCCGACCAAAATATACAATGAACTTTTATACATTGTTTAACACATATTGAATAAGCAATAAAGTGTGGTATAGTGGTTGTGCGTAATTGGTTAAGGCGGAGCCGGTGGGGAGGTCCGGGGTTCGAATCCCCCGGACTCCAAAATATTTTTCCATAGACCATATTGACCAAAATCGGGGTGCCACGTGGCAGCCCGAGATTGGGCCACGTGGCACCTTTACATCCACCCGATGTATGCCACGTGTTAACCGCCTATTGGTCCACGTCATCTGCCATGCGTCGCTGCCGTACGCTCTGTCATCTGCTAGGTCATCCATCGTACATATGCCCAGTCATCCTGCCACATCAGCTGCTGACATCACCCATGCCACGTGTCACCCTTCTAGTGGTGACACGTGTCACTTCAGGATTGGTCCAACCGTACGCCCAAAATGCCAAATTTGCTTGACACGTGTCACCATCTGGAGCCGCCACGTGTCCTGTACGAAACTTCCATGTGTCCTGTACGGACCTGCCACGTGTCCTGTACGAAATTGACACGTGTCCTGTACGGACTTGCCACGTCAGCGTCCGTACGGACTGCACAGTCAGCAATTTTTTTTTTGCCTATTTGACTTTTCGGACAAAATGCGATATCTTCTCCATACGGACTCCGTTTGACAAAGTAAATATACCACCAGAATCGGGAAGACGAGACGAACGCAATGGTGTTGGTTTCGTCAGATTCCGAGCACTTTCATTTTTGAGCATTTTTCAAGCCCTGTCAGGCTTCTGAATCCGATTTCGGATCAATGTACATGAGTTAGTTTATGTGTATGCTTAAATGATTTTATATGTTATATTTGTAAAAACACACTTTAATATAATAAGGGCCTAATGACTTAATTAGTGACACAATTATTAAGTTAGGGTTTTTGCATCATTATTGTTATAAATAGAGGCTTCTCTGCTCTCATGTATCTCTCTCTTATCATTTTGTCAATACAACCAACTATTTTATGGTATTTATTGGAGACATATTATTGCATTACTGAAATTTGTAGATGTAAGACACCCTTGGGTGTGCAAATTCCCTCATTTTTCCTTGCTTTTGTCTCTTAATATTTGTTTATATTTGAGTTATTTTCATATTTGCAACAATTGTTCTATTTTGGGTTCTTGAACACTACAAGTTGGTATCATATCTTCAACCAATTTTTGATCTTTTTGTTTTCTTTTAAAAAAGAAATAAGAAAATTAAAAAAAATGTTGAGGACTAGATCTAGATATTATGTGACTAAAGAAGAGTTGGACGAAATCTTCATGAATTTTGTAGAATAAATGAGGTACTTGGTGTAAGGAAAGTGACCAACATGCCTTGATTCTTCATTTTGTGACCAAATCTTCCATGGGGGAAGAGGATAATTTGAACATTAAATGAATGCCACAATCACACCCCATAATATAACTCCTACAACAAAGTGCAAGTGCATACTTGGTTAAGAAAGATCAAGTTAGCATTCATTGTGCAACACATGCATGAACTAAAAGCATCTAGAAAATGGATTGAAAACATATGACAATTTTTCTTAGGAAGGCCCAGTTTAATTCATGAATCACTTGTACTATGTGGATGGAAATCCTTTCTCAAAAAAATTATGTTTCTTTCCTCTCCACCTTCAAAAGTATAACCTCCTACATATCCATAAAATTGCATCATATACACCATGATTGCAAGGCTAAACAAAATTCCACCATATCTATGTGTGCAGTACATCAAATGAGCACACTATTGCTACAATTGCATTGGTGTTGGAAACTAACACTGATGCATCGACTGGTGTCAGGGGTCTACTTTCCAAATGTAGAAACTGTACACATGATATAATTAGATATAGAAAACACACACACACACACACACACACACATATATATATCAAGGAATAATAGAGAGATGATCAAGAAAGAATATATATTATATATATAATAATATATATATTCTTCCTTGNATATATATATATATATATTAGAGTTGGGGGGGAAATGGACTCTGCGGTTGTTATATCAACTGTGGTTAGCTTATACGACCCACGATATACAACCCAAACTTAGCGGGAAGGTATTAAGTGTGGTGGTTTGACGCAACCCGCACCCCTCGGAGCACGGCCGCTCTCCTCAGGACCTTCTTTCTCCTTCGGCCCGAAGAACTCTAAGGCTCTTCTACTTCCCTTTCGAGAAATCTGCACCCACAGTTCACTTCGTGCGACCCCTCTTCTTTTTCTTATCGAGGAATCGGAACTTGCAGCTTCGCGAGTTCACAGTCTATCTTTGGGTCCTCAAATCCCCGAGACCCGATGGCTTTGGTCGACGTTGACTTCCTCTCTCCTTGTCGGGACTTCTGTCCTTATCGCGATATCGTCACTCGCGACACCAAGCACTCAACTCTCCAAATCCCGATACACGAGACGCCGAAATGCCGAAACTCACGATCTCCTCCCTCGCGACTTCGCTTCTCGCGAGATTTGAATAACTCCTATGTCGGTCCTCGATGCCCGAGACACCGAAACACCGATATCAGAACTTCCGCTACGAAGCATCGATAACTCCATCACCTGCCACGTTACCAACTCCTGTGGCCCACACTTTCCATGCAATTGTCGGGACTTCATGTATCGCTATATCGCGACTTCCGTTTCGAAGACTTGGAGCCTCGACTTACGAACTCCCGATGTGTCGATCCACGAGTAGAACCAATGGTCCTCGTGATCCCGATCAACGGCCCTGATCTAATACCACTCTGACGCAACCCGCACCCCTCGGAGCAGGGCTGCTCTCCTCAGGACCTTCTTTCTCCTTCGGCCCGAAGAACTCAAAGGCTCTTCTATTTCCCTTTCAGGAAATCTGCACCCACAGTTCACTTCACGCGATCCCTCTTCTTTTGCTTATCGAGGAATCGGAACTCGCAGCTTCGCGAGTCCACGTTCTATATTTGGATCCTCCAATCCCCGATACCCGATGGCTTTGGTCAACATTGAATTCCTCTCACCTTGTCGGGACTTCTATCCTTATCGCGATATCGTCACTTGCGACACCAAGCGCTCGACTCTCCAAACCTCGATACACGAGACGCCGAAATGCCGAAACTCACGATCTCCTCCCTCGTGACTTTGCTTCTCGCGAGATTTGAATAACTCCTATGTCGGTCCCCAATGCCCGAGACGCCGAAACGTCGATATTGGAACTTTCTCTACGAAGCACCGATAACTCTATCACCTGCCACGTTACCAACTCTTGTGGCCCACACTGTCCACGCAATCGTCGAAACTTCATGTATCGCTATATCGCGACTTCCGTTTCGAAGACTTGGAGCCTCGACTTACGAACTTCCGATGTGCCGATCCACGAGTAGAACCAGTGGTCCTCGTGATCTCGATCAACAACCCTGCTCTTCCTGAGCTTTTATCCTCTCCACGCTCACACGGTAACTTTCCTGCACCTCGGTGAGATCTGACGACTCACATAACCTCGCGGATTCTCCACGGAGAATACCGACCGTCTATCTTTTCTTATGAATCCCCGAAATGACGGGGTGTCTCCCTTCGAGACTCGTTCACCTGCTCGCCAACCTACAATGCTTCCCTTTAGCCTGCTCGCACAACTTCTCTCTGTTGTCCTTCAACAAATTTAAAGGCCTGTTCCTCCTGAGCTTCCTCACAACTCCTAGGTCCTTCGAAAGAATTCTTTGCATGCACTCCTTGCGGTAAATCTTCAACAATGTCTAAGTGTTGAAGATTTCGACCCCATGCACTCCTGCTGCGGCAGTATTTCAATCCTTTTGCTCAGAATCGTAACTCTGAGACTTAGCTTAGCCTGCGCACTCCTTGCACAGCTCCTGTAACCCGCTTTCACCCTGGGGCGAATGATAAAAAAAGTTAAACTATTTGAGCCTTCTTTCAACGCACTCCTTGCGGACAAATTCGACTGCACTCCTTGCAGGAATCCTTGCTCAAACAGAGAAACAATTGAAACTCATTCTCACTTCCTTTTAGACTTCAATTCAACCATGAAATCACATACACAACATATAAAAGCAAGTGTATAACAGAAAACAAACATTCATGAGCAAAACATCAATACACAGAGAATGATACAAACCATGAAATTGAATCAAATCCTTTCTATTAATTCAATATCTGTACATGGGTGTTCTTCATACAATTCTCTGCTTGCTCTTCTCTCCTGAATGCTCTCGATGATAATAATACAATGATACAATGAGGGTGTCTATATTTTGTTTCCCTCTTGGACTCTACGCTATCAAATCTATAATTAAAATCCTATATACCTTACATTAAATCTATTAAATGCCTCATCTATCCAAGGACGAGAGCTATCCGCTCAAGGTCCATTACAATGTACAAGTGCACTTCATTAAATCCACACATTAATTTTTGGTGCAACCATATCAAGGTGTTTTCAAAATTTGTGTTGGCGTTGTCCAACTGTCCTTCACTTCCGCGCTGGCTCGCTTGATGAGTTGGCGATGCTCCTGCATCATGGTTTGTCTGGAGGTCCTCAGGCTGTTTTTTCCTGGCTTCTTTTTTCCAGTGTGGTGCTGTAGTTTCTACGGTGTTTCCCCCTCGGTTTTCGACTTGCACAAGGAGAAGTGGACGTGGAGATATGAGGATTCAATATGGAGAAGTTACCAGACCATGTGGCCACCATAGGGGAACAACTAAGTGGGGAATAATTTTGGTTGGAAACAGGTGGAGGTCTGGGGTTTCACGTGGAGGAGGAAACATCTAATAGTCAGGCTCTGCACCCAACTCCTGACAAAGAAACCCCTCCACTTTCTAGTAATTCAATACAACACTCCCTTTTTCCCCTTCTTTGAGGAATGAGGGTTTTCAAAGTTTCTTTGGGGCTTTCCCGGAGCTTCTGGCCTTTGGTCACCTAGACAAGCGGTGGAAGGATCCGAGCCTACAAGCCTTATCAAACTTGGCTTGGAAAACACAAGGAATCTGGTCACGTGTAATCCTTTACCTCTTTCTCCTCATATTACTATTTTAATTAAAAATCTTGCTATAGAAGTCAATGAGTGGATGGAATCTCTCAAACAATTGTCCATAGATATCGTCCCCCTTCCACAAACCAAGAGAGGCTCGGACCCTTTCAAGACGGGTTTATCTTCAGGGGACCCACCTTCCCTAAAGTGACTATATTGTGCAGAAGATGACTCTTCTTCATCCTCCCTTTCCACCGAGACTACGACAACTCGTTATTTTCTTAGATCCCATAAGGAAACCAAACCCTCGGGAGGGCTAGGAAAGGAATTGATCTCATCTTTTGATAGAGGAGGTTGTGGGAGAAAATCATTGATATCAAAAGCTCAATCCAAATCCAAGATAGACCTTCTGGATGGAAAAAAACAATCGATTGAAAGGGAACTTAGAGATATGAGGCCCTGGGGAAAGGTTCAAGGATTAAGTGCATGTCGTTCAACTATAGGGGTTGGTCCAGTGCCCTAAAAAAACCAGCCTTAAAAAGGGTGATTTCTTCAAAACACCCTAATGTTTTTCTCTTACAAGAAACCCTGGGGGAAGGTGAAGAGGTGATCTAGGTGGATATCAGTGGCGACCCACCTTTTCTGACTGGCTCAAAACTGTTTTCTGGCAATTTTGGCAATTTACTATTTTTAGCAGGTTTTAACTTCCGGGGCCATTTTGAGGGCCTAAATGAAGTATTTTCAATATAGAGGTTCTCAATGATATCCAAAGGAATAATTTGGCCCCCAAAATGAATCTCCTTGGCAATACCTTTCCAACGAGCTATCGCACGCCTAAAACGGAGATCGTATGCAAAAGTTACGACCCCGGGAAGTTGATGTACTCACTTACCCAAACGGGGCCCACATGACTTTTGGCGCTTCATCTCCTAGGGTTAGGTTTTTGGATGTCTAGGATTTTTTGCATTCCCGTTTATTGTAAAAAGGCCTTCAGAGCCTCATTGTAATCATCTTCTTGCGAATGTGAGTATCCGTCACATCTCTTCTCAGAGATAAGCTGCCACCATTCTAGCAAGTCTTTCACTCTGTATTTTTACAGTCTCTGTACATTTATTTCATTAATAGAAATCATGTATTACTGTATATCTGTGTTTATGGTTGCATCTCTGATACATTTCTGTTATATTATTGAATATCCACGATATCTCTGTGCATTTCCTTATTATATCTCCGCTCTCATTTCATGCCGAAAATAATCCGGATCAAGAGGTAAAATCTTGTTTGGAGCAGCTACTTCCTGGATGGAAGTTTGAAACTCTATATTCCTTGGGAATATCAGGGGGATTGGAAACATGATGGAACACCCAGACAATTCAAGTCATTAATGCCTGGGGTATGTAATCTGGACTAGGAATTACTATTATGGCTCCTGAGTTAAGGGAATATCTACATATCCTAAATGTCTATGGTCCTTATCAAAACATAAAATCATACTGGGACTACATTTTTGCTAAATCCTTTCTAAAATATCATTTTGGTGATCTTAGGGGGAGATTTAAACCTCTCCCTGGGACCTTCATAAGTCTGGGGGGAACATGCTAGAACTGACCCTTTGGCAAATTATTTCAGTCAAAAATTTGTTGAATGCAAACTAACTGACCTAGACCCGATCTTTCTCAAACCAACCTGGAGAAATAATATTGTAGGGGATGAAGGAGTTGCTAAACAGTTGGATCACTTTTTGATAGCTGATTCCCTCCTGGAAAAGAAACTAAATTTAAAACAATGGATCGGATATGGTGGTATCTCTGATCATTACCCGATTTTCTTGGAATATAGACATGGATCAAATAAGCCAACCCATACTTTTAAATTTAAGAAGACTTGGATGGAGGATGACTCTATTATTAAACTTGTAAAAGAGAATTGGATACCTTATCACCAGGACAAAAATCAGACGACAACCTTTTAGTTGGCAAAAAATATGAAAAGGATCAAAGAGGTAGTAAAACCTCGGGCTTTCCAAAAGAGACAAAATGAGGACAAGGAACTAAAACAAATTGAGTTGGAGATACACAGATTATCTGAAGAAGAAGGGGGTGATTTTGCTACTCCTAAGTAAAAAATTACACTACTACATCTGGATAAGAGAAGAAACAAACTACTCAAGGAAAATGAAGAATCAAGGAGACTAAAAAGAAGAGCTATCTGGCTGGAAAGTGGATATGAGAATACAAAATCAGTTCAAGCATTTTCTAAAGGAAGAAGGAATGTCAATACCATTTGGAAGCTGAAAGATTCTGCATGAAATATGGAAAACACCTTTGAAGGTATGTCAAGAATGGGGGAAAATTAATTTCAAAATCTTTTCAAAGCATAAAATCAAGCATCCATAGAAGAAGTGGTCCAAATGACTCAATTTTTTCCTAGATTTGTAGATGAAGCATAAAATTGACTTCTGATGGAAGAAGCAACTGAAAAATAACTATTAGAGGTTCTACACAACTTTCAAAAAGAAAAAATCCCAAGTCTAGATGGCTGGACTATAGAATTCTTTTTGGGTTTTTATGATATTCTGGAACAAGATTTGTTAAATATGGTAGAGGACACCAGGATTTCAGGATGAATAACACAAAGTCTAAACTCTACTTTCTTAGCACTGATTCCAAAAACAGATAATCCAGAGACCTTGAATGACTTTCACCCAATCTCACTTTGTAACTGTGTCTATAAAATTATCTCAAAAGTAATTGCAAGACGAGTGAAAATAATACTCTCAGAAAAAATCTTGGGAGAACAGTTTGGGTTCTTGGAAGGAAGACAAATTCATGAATCCATAGGAGTAACATAAGAAAGACTTCACAGTATGAAGACAAGGAAATTAAAAGGTGCAATGCTAAAAATTGATCTCTCCAAAGCCTATGATAGAGTAAGTTGGATTTTTATCTGCTTATTGCTTATTCATTTGGGCTTTGCAGTCCCTTTCATCAACTGGGTCATGAACTACCTCACTACAGTCTCTTTTGTTGTGCTTATCAATGGCTCAACCTCATCCTTTTTTCCTTCATAAAGAGGCTTAAGACAGGGATGTCCGTTATCACCCCAAATTTTCCTCTTAGTTGTTGAAGGAATTAGCAAAGCTATTTCATAAGCAAAAATACTGGGCTCTTTCTCCGAAATCAAAGTCTTGCAAGATTTGCACCTTAATCACCTTCTCTTTGTGGATGATGTATTAATATTCAATGAAGGATCCACAAGGGAGGCATATAATTTAAATAATATACTTCTTCTTTTCTCCAAAGAAATAAGAATGAAAATTAATGAAGGGAAATCGACCCTCACTACCAATTTACTCTTTGAAGAAGAAGGACAAACTCTTAAGCTATTATTTCCCTTTGAGGAAAATAAACTAGACGATGGACTAACGTACTTGGGTTTTTTCCTAAAACAAAATGACCATAGAAAAGAATATTGGAAGTGGCTACTGAAGAAAATGGATAAAAGACTAAACACCTCAAGCCATAGGTGGCTCTCACGTGTGGGTAGACTGGTTCTGGTCAAGTTAGTTTTGGAATATATCCCTATTTACTGGATGTCCCTCTCTTGGATCCCAAAAGGAATACTAGGAGTAGCAAGAAAACTCACCTCCAAATTTCCGTGGAGTGGTAAAAAGGAATCACATGTAGTCCCATGGGCCAGTTGGGAAAAGATTGTTGTTCCAAAGGCTCTTGGAGGATGGGGCCTGCAAAATATTTTCCTATTCTCCAAATCTCTAGCGGCTAAGGGAGGCTAGCGTATTCTAAACTCCACTAGTCTGTGGACTAAGGTAGTAGTGCAAAAAGATATTGAGCCGATTCTTGTGGAGACTTGGATCAAAAGTTCAAAAAATTCTTTAAACGGTTCCTTGGTGATTTGGAAAGCGATTATAAACGCTTTCTCGGTCATAGAAAATGGAATTCCTTGGAATATAGGTAATGGCCAATGTTTTAGAATGGGAAAATATCCTTGGCCGAGCAGTGAAGGAAAACATATACTCTACGATCAACTTCTCCATCATTTGAGCACATTGGGTATTGAATATTTAAATAACCTTGATGAGCCAAGACTTACCACTTTTTGGTCACAAGGTTGGAAGGAAACAAACAGGATGGGATTATACGACGTTGAATTAATCGAGTTCGAAAGGTACATAAATATGCTAAGGATATCCTAGATTAGGCTCAGGGATTGTGAGGATGAATTGATTTGGGACACGACACCTTCAGGGATTTACACACCAAAGATGGGCTACCTAAAATTAAACTCAGAGTTGGCACAAAGAGAGATTGTTTGGTGGTGGGGAAAGCTTTGGAAGCTAAACTGTCTAGACAAAACAAGATTATTTATGTGGAATGTATTAAACAACAAAGTGCTGACGTGGGATATTCTACATAAAATAATTTTTTCTGGTCCAGGATGGTGTACTCTCTTCAAATATGAAGGAGAGTCTACATTACATCTCTTTCTAAATTGTTATTATACCATCAAAGTGTGGACTAAATTTTTCAGACTTTTAGACATACACTGCAACTGGTCAGGGTAAGATCTGGAACAAGCTTGGCAATTTTGGTGGACGTCTAGAATTTATAAGATCCTTAGATCTCTACCTCTATTGATCATTTGGGGAGTTTGGCTGGCATGAAACTCACTAATATTCAAAGGTGTACCTTCGACACCAGAGATCACAATGACTAATATTTTATCCATATTGACCTCTTTTCCCACCCAGGAGGTTAGAGTCAAAACTAGACAGTCACAGGAGTTTGAGATTGACATCTTCTCCATGGGGATTTTTTGATGGGGCCTCACAACACAATCGTTGTGGGGGTGGAGGAATCCTATACTTATCAAAATCCCACTATTACTCAATGACATTTGGCCTTGGGACATGAACAAACAATTATGCCAAACTAATGAGCCTCAAACTTCTCATTGCCTTCTCCATTGAAAAGGGTTGTCACTCCTTAAATGTTTTTGGGGACTCTTTAAATGTCATAAATTGGATAAGAGGCATACAAAGATACACAAACACAATACTTGCTACCTTAGTGGAAGATATATTTCGATTACAGACATATTTTGACTCACTTATTTGCCAACATGTCTAGAGGGAGAACAATACAGAAGCGGACCATAGGTCGAAAGAGCGGATTCATTTGGCTATGGGTGAATGGAAAGTAACAAAATATCAAAATGATCAAGCCCAGGAATATCCGCATCAACCATTTTTGGAATGATCTCAAATAGATAGTCTCAATACAGATTCAAAATAACTTTTTTGTATAAAAGCTATAAATAATCCATATGAACACTATGTACAAACAATCCAACTTAGGGACTCGTCGAGCTACATACAGTAGCAATTGAACACATAATCCTTAAAGGGATCATAAGAATTTTTGAAAGAACAACTGCAGAAATATAACTCGATCTACACCAATAGCAATCAATTTATAGACTCCAATGTAATAAGAATACAC
>ML793839.1:12200-57407 GCA_009831015.1 Picea engelmannii
ATATATATATATATATATATATATATATATATATATATATATATATATATATATATATATATATAAAGGAAGAATAGAGAGATGATCAAGATATTAACATTCTCCATGAAAATTTCATGTCCAATGGCCTCCGTCGACCCATAACAAGTCTTCCTACAACTCTAGCATCTGTGAGGGTCACTTGAACTAGGATGGAGATGCCTAGTGTGTCCACGTGGCCTCTCCTATATGGAATCTATTGTAGGGAATGAAGGCCCAACCCATCCTCCAACATCACCTGAAGGTCCCTCCTAGCGGGATAATGCTATGAATGTGCTATGTTGCATTAGGATATGGGTCAGGGTGTTAATGGGGGGACTAGGTCTGACTAATGTTTTATGATATGGGAGGATGTTGGGTAGGGGAATTAATCCTCCACCCAGGAGGAAGAGGACCTATAAATGAGTCAAGACTATCATTTTGTTGATCTTGTGCAGACCCATGACCCACCCCCTGGAATTTACTAATGTCAGAGTAGTTGACATGGTGATCTAAAACAAACTCGACCCATAATATCCTAAGGAAATACAAATGCACCTCCCTATTATTACATGGATCTTTATCAAAAACTATGAACCACCTATACAATTGTTTACAAATGGTTGGTAGGTGCACCATTCCATGAAAATGCATTAATTTGTGACTAGATGTTGTGTTTCGATTCTCAAGTCAATAAATAATGTCATCAAATATCTTTTTGAAATGTCAAGGTCTTTGAGCTAATTTTTATCTAGATCCATCCTAAAATAGTTAAACATTCTGGCCCTATAATAAAAAATGTATGTTAACTGGACTTGGGAATTTTCAATAGAAGTAACAATGGTATTTAGGGATGTGGCTAGTCAAAGCCATGAGGCCTCCCTAGTATTTCTTAAGTCTTATATAAGGGTTCTTAATGACATCAACCCTACATCAATTTCAAAGTTTATGTTTCCTAGTTTTGGGTTGGGGTTTGGCCCGTCTTCATGTGGTGATGTTGGGTTTGGGTTTTCTCTAGGTGCAAGATCCATGTTATTTAAGTATGTTGCATTTTAATAGGGGGAAATTAAATTTTTATTTCTTTTTTATAATTTAAAGAAATTAAGAAATATAAAAACAATCAAATTCAATGAAAAACTTACCTAGAACTGATCAAACACCACGTCAATAGAGTCCTACATTTCTTTCATAATCTCTTCTCAAATATTTCTCCTTAGTTTTCTCAAGAAATTGTCAAATGTACAAAATGGTTTGTTGGTAACAATGGAATAGCTATGACCCTTTGCCCAACTTACATTACAGGAACAAACATGCATTCTAGGAATGTATGCCTAATTGGTTCTAAGTTGGTAGCTGCATGGTGGTCCGAGGAACACTGAGGCTGCAAGTTCATGAATGCATGGACATTTCTAAGAATGCATGCACGTTTCTAAGAATGCAAGCACACTCATGTGTGTGAATGTTCTTGGGTACTCCATTTCCACTTTTTTGATCATCATCTTCGTGCAAGTGACCTCCATCACATTATCAATCCCAAAGTAACCAATTGAGCCCCTCTAGCATATTTTATCAAGTCCATTCAAATTGTTGTTCTCATTGAGTTTTACCATAGTAAATCCATGAGAGCCACTATCATGTTTCCATAGTTTTAATGTTGCATTGCATATTTTCAATTTATTTAGCATGGTTAAGTAACCTACCAATCACACCATGCATGAAGGTGATTTTTTCCTCAATGTGTGAAATTGGAGGAAACCAACTCAATTCAATATACCTACAACCCCAAAAGTAAATTAATGTATGGAGCTTTATGACTCTACCCTAGATCAAATGAACACTATTGTGGGTATATTCAACCTTAATGGCCTACAACTTTGTAATTATTTCAAGACCATGTTTCCCTCTTGGTTCTACATTAATGTTTCATCAGTGGGTGCCAATGGAGGCAACAAACTCAATGCACTCTACCCACTTCCCCAAAATTTCATTAATGTATGTAGCTTTGTGACTCTACCTTAGATCAAATGAACACTATTGTGGGTATATTCAACCTTAATGTCCCACAAATTTATAATTATTTCAAGACTATGTGTTATGGGAAAAATGCTCACAGGGATCTCATTGAGTGTATCAGTAATATCTCCCTAGGACCAACTTAGTTATCCTATACAAGAGGGGGTAGAATTCCTATGGATTCCATAGAAAGAAACAATAGGATCACATACAAAGAGTTAAGTGAATGGCTTACCTTTTCCTGAAGATTGTCCTTAGCATATCCTGCCTGTTACATTCCTGAAGTTCTAGCTCTAGCCTCTACAACTTTCTTCATGCACACCAAAGACAACAAAAAACCATTATACTTACTTCCCAATGTTAGAATCCTAGATCTAGATTGAATCTAACCCGATCTGTAATCCACAAGATCAAATCTGAACATTTATACATCAATGAAAAACATTCAAGGGGAAAACCAAATGATCTATTGATTAAAAAAAAGAACTTACATCAAGATAGAATACCTCAAGTGTTGATGTAGTTTCCTTCAATATCCTTTCTCCTTGCTTCTCCTTACAACTCCTTGGTCATTCTAGGATCCAATGATTTATGGCTGAATAATTCTGCAGTTTGGCAACATAACCTTGCTATTGAATTCTTCCTCCTCTTGTACAAGGCTTGCCTTTGTTATATATCCTTTGGAGGAGGCTTAGGAGAGGCTTCTAGATCTTATATATGTCACTAGAAACTCTAATTATGTGATTTCCTAGGCTATTACCATGAATATCCAACTCATCTCTTATCCCTCACATCGTAACTCCCTTTTTCTAGAAGTTTGACATTGCCTCGCTTGTCTAGCCACTATTGTCTAGTGAGGCCTCACTTGTTGCATGCTATGTGTCATGTGAGGCTCTCCAAAAATTCTCTAGAAAGGGTCAAACCTCAGGAAAAATTTGCACTAAGGATTCTATCCATGATCTAGGGGATCAAAATATGCTCAAAAATAAAAGTTCTCGGAATTTCTTCAAAATGGACTCGTGCATAGGCCTCATCCTCATGCTCCCAACGCAACTTGAACGAGTTCAAATGGAAATCGTATGCGAGAGATATCATGTTATGTCCTCTTTGCCAAACATGCAAAATTTTTGCTGACTGTACAGTCTGTACAATGCAGACGTGGCAGGGTCATACTGTTGATGTGGCAGGGCCGTACTGACACATGGTAGGTGACCATACCGACATGTGGCAAATATTGACGTGGCAAGTGATTGCCATGGTATGTGGACCAGTCAGGTGTCAACACGTGTCATGGTGTTGGACCAATTGTATGGTGCCACATGGCCCAGACATGGGCTGCCATGTGGCATCCCTCCGTAGTGTAAAATATTGGTTGTAGTTCGCAGGGGTCGAACCTGTGACCTTCGGGGACAAGTGGCAATGACTTGGCACAGGTCGGGCTACCAGCCCGCCTTCCATATGATTCTTACCCCTAACTTTTAAACATTGTATATAAGTTTGTGCAAGGTTTCATCTAGGTGCCAAAAGGGTAGGGGATAATCCCTAGCCCTTGTATTCGACATACCATACGACCATAATACTTGTCATAGCATGGAACCAGGGCATGAGGGTAAATGGTTAGCTTGAGTCACTAGCACAGACTTTGGTTCCACATTGCCACATGACCAAAAAAGGTGGGAAGTTACAATGAAATTGCGGGGCTAGGAGTGGAAATCTAGGTCGACGCTCGACCACATGGGGGCCACACGACCACGAACTCTACCCTTGGAGGTGTTAATGGCGCTAATGGTGCGAAATAATGACAGATTTTGCGGTATGTGCGTGGGAGCTGATTTTTTGGCATGAAAAACACACATAGTCTAGGTTCAGTCATTCTGGGTGCGTTTTGGCGAGAAGAGACAACAAAGAATTGGAAGAAACTTCTAGGGAGTGATTCCAACTCAATTTTTGGCCAAACCGGGTGCAAGAAGAGCCCAACTAGGGGTTTTTAGACATTCTGGAGCCATTGAAGCCATCCGTTTATCATTCTGAGCATTGTAAAGAACTGTTTTTGACACTTTGATCATTAATGAAAATGATCCATTGGAATATGGACCATGAGATGTAGCTCAAGAGAGGGGAAAAATCATTTATAATTTTGTTGTGTTAATGTGTGTATTTTGATGGTTGTTATGACTGTTTATGCTGCTCATGATTAAGTAAAAACTCATTAAATTTTATGTTTTTGTAACTTGATCCTATTACCCAAGAACATACAATTTCACTTGCAATTTTAAAGAGACTCAAGCCATTTCATTTTCAGATCAAGTTGGTATCATAGCATAGGTTTTTGAAGGTTTGAATGTTTGCAAGTGTTTTTTTTTTTCTGATGCTTACAAGGTTGAAGCTCACAAGAGGAGAAGGTCAACTTGTAAAGCCAAGTTCTCAACTGTTAAGAAGGATAACTACACAATAACCTCAAGCTTCAAGGAGATATTCACCAAGTATGACTCATGAGGAGAGTCATGAAACTCTTACTTCATAGGATGAAACTTTCAGAAAATATTTTTATGATATGACAGAGATGGTGAAAGTTTTATTTGAAGAAAGAAATGAAATATTGCAAGGAGAAATCTCAAACCCTCCAAAGGGTAATGGAGATATTGGTGATAAAAATACAAAGGGAAATGGAGGGAATGGTGATACTCCACCTCCTTCACCTCCATCTTCCACCTCTTATAAAATTTCACAACCACCTCAAAATTCTCCAAAAGAACATGGTAAAATTCCTCTACAAACTCATTTTCTTAAGCATGATATTAAGTTTGAATTTCCTATGTACAATGGAGAGGTAAACGCTGAGAAATTGGATAACTCAATTCGTCTGATTGAAGTGTATTGTAGGATACAAAGGATAAAATATGATGAAACTAAGATTCAACTTGCTTCTCTTAGATTGGAAAGTGCAACACTCATTTGGTGGGAAGCCAAAACTTAAGAGGACATGAAGAAACATGGTAAAGTTTTATCCTCTTGGAATGATTTTATTGTTTCACTTAAAAGACAATTTATCCGTTAGCATACATGCATAAAGATATTATGGATTGGAAAAACTTTAGACAAGCTAAAGGGAAAAGTGTTCAAAGCTACACTCAAGAATTTATAAGAAGATCTTTGATTTTGGGTATAGATTTACCTTCTCAAGAAACTTTACTCAAATATATTGGAGAATTGCATAGCTACTTGAGACACACAATACTTATGTTTAACCCTACAAGTCTACTGATGAAGTTTGTGTATATGCAACTCATTTGGAAGCAAGAGGGAGGAATGAACCTCAAGAGGGCAACAAGAAACCTTTTGTTCATGGAGACAAAGGAAAGAAGAAGTTCAAGGGAAATGGAAGAAAAAATGCTCCAGTCAAGAAAGAGGGAGAGAAACTTACATGTAAACATTGTTCAAAACATGACCATGATGAAGACCATTATTGGAAACTTCATCCTGAAAGGCATGGGTGATTTTAAGGATGGAAATTTATTTTAAAATGTAGAAACCTTGGTGAATCTTACTAATCTTTCATATGACAACTATAAATGTTTGGCGACTTTTTTGTAAAAATATTCAAATTTCTAAGGATTTTATATAGTTTGTATAACATTTTGGGTATTTTTAAGTTAAAATAATTGTATCCTATAGAATTTGGGCGAATCATTTTTAGAATAGTGAATCGTTTTTTGGTAAAACCCATTGAAAATTATCCCATGAGTGAAATTTAGCCCCTAAAATCATCCCCAGTGAAAAGAGACCCAAAAAGTTCATACATAAGGGGAAACCAAAGACTACTACAACCATACAACATGATTTAGGTTCTGATTCGGGTGATGAAACAAAGATTACAATCATGGGTTTTCAAGGTAAGGATTCTACTGCAAGTACTAGTTCTTCAAGTATTAGTAGCCTCAATGAAACTCAACATGAAAAAGAAAGAATAGAGATTTTCCACATAATGGTTATTTCAAAGCATACCAAGATAGATACTCTTTTTGATACTGGATCTCAAGCAAACCTCATATCTGAAGACAATGTCAAGAAATTAAAATTGGAAACTACTCCACATCCTAAACCATAACCTCTAGGATGGATATGTGAAAATGCCAAATTTCATGTGACAAGAAGGTGTAAACTTAGATTTTCCATCACTACAAATTTTATAGATGAGGTAGAGCATGATGTTATTCCATTAGATATTCATGGTATTGTGTTGGGAAGCCCATATTTATATGATAGGAGAGCCATCTTTCATCATCATGAGAACAAGTGTCATTTTTTAAAAAATGGAGTTGAGTACATTGTTAGAGAACATACAAAGAAGTTGAATTTGTCACTTGTAAATGCTGGACAAATGAAGAGATTAGTCAATGATAGTAACAATTTTGTCCTCTTGATGATCAAACCCAAAGACAATGTTGAAAAATAATATTTCCAAGGTTGTGATGCAAAGTTGAAATCTGATTTATATGAGGTTGTTAACCAATATGATGAGATGTTTCAGTAACCAAAAGGATTGCCTCCAAAAAGGGTTATCCAACATGAGATACAATTGCAACAATATTTTCCTCCTCCAAACATTGGTATGTATAGGATGCTGATCATGGAGAATTATGAAATTAAAAAACAAATCCAAGAGTTGGTTGACAAATGGGATATCATGCCAAGCACATCGCCATGTGGATGACCAATTGTTTTGGTACCAAATAAATATGGTACATGGCACATGTGTGTATATTTCAAGACCTTTAACAAGATTATGGTAAAGAATCATTATCCTCTTCCTAGAATTGATGATTTGCTTGATCAATTGAAATATGCTAAGTATTTTACTAAATTGGATTTGAGAAGTGGATATCATCAGATTAGGATTGTTGAAGGAGACACTTGGAAGAAAACTTTCAAAACAAAGCAAGGTTTGTTTGAGTGGATGGTAATTCCATTTGGACTTTGTAATGCTCCTACTACATTCATGAGAGTCATGAATAATGTTTTAAGTCTTTTTCTTGATGATTGTGTGATTGTCTACTTGGATGGCATTTTGATATTTAGCAAATCTCGTGAAGAGCATGTTATGCATGTAAATCAAGTTTTGGATGTCTTAAAGAAAGAAAAATTGTTTTTGAAGATGTATAAATGTGAGTTTGGAAAGACCTCACTTGTTTACTTGGGACATATTGTTGGAGGAGGAGAACTGAAAATTGATCCTTCCAAGGTAAAATTCATTTTGGATTGGCCCAAGCCCAACAATGTGACATAGGTAAGAAATTTTTTGGGAGAAACCCAATATTGGAGAAAGTTTATCGCTAACTTCTCTTCAATTGCATCTCCATTACATGCAGTGACAAGCATCAAGCAAGTTTTCCAATGGGGAGGAAAGAAACAAAAAGAATTTGATGCATTGAAGGAGAAGATTAGTTCAGATCCAGTTCCTGCACTTCCAAATTTGAGACAACCATTTGAGATCCAAACAGAGGCAAGAAATTATGCAATGAGAGCAGTCTTGTTACAACATGGTAAGCCCATTTGTTTTCATTCTGAAACTTTTAATGGTGTTGTGCTTAACTATATTACTTATGATAATGAGTTGTATGCATTGGTTCAAAGTGTGAAAAAATGGAAACATTATTTGTTGGGAAAAGAAACTGTCATTCACACAGATCATCAACCATTGCAATACTTACAATCACAAACAAAGCTACAACAAGAAAGGAACTTCATATGGATGTGTTTTCTACAACAATCCCACTTGGTTATAAGGTATAAGAAATGAATTTATAACAAAGTTGTTGATATGATTTCTAGGCCTATTGTTAGTTCTTCAGTTATTCTTAAGCATAATTCTACCATGCATGAGAGCTATGTTGAACAATATGCCTTAGATGCATATTTTAAATAGGTTTATGAAACTTTGTATCATTATAACCAAGTTGAGGAATTGTATTACCATGTGCATGATACGCTTTTGTATCATCTTGGCAAGCTATGTATTCCATAGGGTGAAAGAGTCAACATCATAAGGGAAGCTCATTCTTCTCTTATTGTTGACCACTTTGGTGTAGGCAAGACATTGGCTAATTTGCAAAGGTATTTCTATTGGCCTAAAATGAATGAAAGTGTTTCAAGATATGTAAGAGGATGTTATTTACGTGCTACAAGCAAGCCTAGAAATAGAAAGTTGGGCTTGTATACTCCACTTCCGGTTCCTTCTCATCCTTGGGAAAGCATTTCCATGGACTTTGTAGGAGGTCTACCTATGTCTAAAAAGAATCATGATTATCTTTATGTTGTGGTTGATCGTTTCAAAAAAATGTGTATTTTGATGCCTTGTAAGAAGCAAGTTATAGCTGAGGAAACGACACAAATGTTCTTTCATCATGTTTGGGTACATTTTGGGTTGCCCAAATCCATTATTTCTAATCGATATTCTCGATTTATTGGGAACTTTTGGTCAAGATTTTGGGAAGTCATGGACACCAAGCTGAAAAAGAGCACATCATTTCATCCACAAACCGATGGTCAAACAGAAGTGGTGAATAGAACAATAGTGCATCTTCTTCTTGATTTTTGCAGAAAGCATCCTAAGCTTTGGGATGAGCACCTACACTACATTCAACATGCTTACAACCGGGCTAAGCACTCTTCGACTCAAACATCTCCATTGGAGGCATGTTTTGGTTATTTTCCAAAATCTCCTTTAGATTTTATCTTTGGGAAAGATATTTAAATTGATCGTCAATATGACATTGATAGAGAAAATAAGTTCATTGAACAAATTTAGTTGGTGCATCAAATGGTACAAGAACAATTGGAAAAGAGACAAGCCAAGTACAAGAAAAGACATGACAAGCATTGTGTTTATCACAGTTTCCAAGTTGGAGATGAAGTTTGGCTTTAAATTAGCAAAGAGAGGCTTAAAGGAGAAGGTAAAAAACTGAAACCAATTAGATATGGACCTTTCAAGATTCTTGAAAAGATTGGTAACAATGCCTTCCATTTGGATTTGCTTCCTTATATGAAAATGTATGGAGTTGTCAATGTTGAGAATTTGAGATTGTATGAGCCTCCTTTGATTGATGATAAATGAGAGAATGTTAAGATTCATTCCATGGATGATTTCTCGCCATAATATATTTTAGAACTGCACGAAGATACAATCCTTGAAAGGAGGATGAGAACTTCAAAACGAGGGAATGTGGAATACCTTTGAGTTGGTCTCAGAGGCACAAATCCAAGCAAGGACAAATGGATTGATGTTGGAAAGGTGAGAGAACTGTAACCTCATCTTCATATAGACTAAAAATAGTCTTTTGGAGGTCCAAAAGCTTCCAAATGGGGAGGAGTGATCCAGGGGATCAAAATATGCTCAAAAATCAAAGTTCTCAGAATTTCTTCAAAATGGACTCGTGCGTAGGCCTCATCCTCACGATCCCAACACAAATTTTACAGGTTCAAATGAACATCGTATGTGAGAGATATCACATTATGTCCTCTTTGCCAAACAAGCAAAATGTTTGTTGACTGTACAATCTGTACAATGTTGATGTGGTAGGGACATACTACTGACGTGATAGGGCCATATGCTGATGTGGCAAGGCCATACTGGTGATGTGGAAAGGGTGTACTGACATGTGGCAGATGACCGTACTGACACATGGCAGGTGATTGGTATGGTACGTGGACCAGTCATGCGTTGGCATGTGTCATGGTGTTGGACCAATTGTATGGTGCCACATTACCCAAACATGGGATACCACGTGGCACCCTTATGTAGTGTCAAATATTGGTTGTAATTCATAGGGGTGAAGCTACCTCTGGGGACAAGTGACAATGAATTGGCACAGGTCGGGCTACCAGCCCACTTTCCATATGGTTCTTACCCCTAACATTTAAACATTGTATATAAGTTTGCAAAAGGTTTCATCTGGGTGCCAAAAGGGATAGGACTTAGCCCCAACCCTTGTATTCAACATACCATACGACCATACTACTTGTCATAGAATGGGACCAAGGCGCAGGGGTAAACGGTTAGCTTGGGTTGCTAGCCCAGCCTTTGGTTCTACATTTCCACATGACCACAAAAGGCGGGAAGTTACAATGGAATTACGGGGCTATGAGCGAAAATCTAGGTTGGCACCCGACCACATGGGGGCCACACGACCACGACCTCCGCCCTTGGAGGTGATAATGGCACTAATAGTGTGACATAATGCAGGATTGTTCGATATGTGCGTGGGAGCTGAGTTTTGGCACATTAAACACACAGAGGTTATGTTCAGTCATCCTGGGTGCGTTTTGGTGAGAAGAGACAACAAAGAATTGGGAGAAACTTCCAGGGAGTGATTCCAACTTAGTTTTTAGACAAACAAGGTGCAGGAAGAGCCCAGCTAGGGGTTTTTGGATGTTCTACAACCATTGAAGCCATACATTTCTCATTCTGAGCACTGTAAAGCACTGATTTTGACACTTTGAGCATTAATGAAAATGATCCATTGGAAGTTGGACCAAGAGATGTATCCCAAGAGAGGGGTGAACTCCTTTATCATTTTGTTGTGTTAATGTGTGTATTTTGATGGTTGTTTATGACTGTTTATGCCACTCATGATTAAGTAAAAAATCATTAAATTTTATTTGTTTGTAACTTGATCCTATTACTCAAGCACATACAATTTCACTTGCAATTTTAAAGAGACTCAAGCCTTTTCATTTTCAGATCAATCCACTAATGGATTCCTCTCTAACCTATAGGGTGGATATTAAGGCTATAATATATTCCCACTAATGTGTGATGTTAGGAAAGGAGTAGATGGATGGAATACATTGCAATAATGTCCATATAAGGCAATGCAAGGAGAGAGAAAAGGAGGTTCGGTAAACCAAAGAAGACCTACAGTCAAACACCAAGGATGAGTATATATAGACCAATCCCCTAGGTATACATACTCAGACTCAAAATGAGCATGGAAACCAAACAATACACTGCGGATCCATGAAATGAAATGCTAGACCATGGCCATGAAATAATACACAGTGGATCCATGTCATCAAGAAGATCGTAGCCACGAGACAATACAATGTGGATCTACGTCATGACTCAATCATATCCACCAATAGATACAACGTGGATCTATGTCAGGAACATAATCACATCCCCCAAAAGATACAATTTGGATCTATGACACAACATATAGATGCCATAAAGACAATGAGCACTGAGGAGAGTGCCCCTGAAGTATTCATATACAATTGACATACTCCAATGCAACTTGGGAGGGGATGCTGTAAAAGAAGGATATGGCCCCAATCCAAGGTCTTCATCCCAAACCTCGATGGTATGAATCTACATCATGCGAATAGATGAGTTGATGTCGAGCATGGTAGAAATCGTCTGATTACTGGTCATTGATGTATACTATTAACAGACGTGAGGGGATCCACTGATGATGAATATGGAACCCAAGTTACCTAGTACAATATAGTGAGTGTGGATAGAGGATCTGGTATCAAACACTCATAGAATCGATCAATCACGATTCAATGAAGGAAACCCACTTTCGATCACGAGGAGGTATGCCACTGATGACTACAAGCTCTAAGGTACTAGATGGTTTCTAAATCCCTAGCCTAGATAATGTGTTGAAGTTTATAGGAAGATATCCATCAAAGGAGGGTCTTGATGTATCCCCCATCACTCGACACAAAACATACATTGAGAGATAATGTGAAGGAGTATCACAAAGTACAACTGACACAGGGATGGTCGGATCGAAAAGTAAAAAAAACAATAGATGGAAGACTCGGGCTGAAAATTCCCTTGAACACATAGCATGACATTATGGTGACTTAGTAGGAAGACACAAGATTTGAATGAATATAGTGCAACAATGCATGAGGCATTGAAGGACTCTCCACGATGACTAGAAGAGTAACCAACCATAGGAGTATCTTTGACTCATATTACCGGGGTGACCCCTAGGCAAGATAAAAATCAATTGTATGATGAGGACTCAAACAGGTGCCATGTTCAAGGGTGACTTGGTTGAAAACACCATTTTGTGAATAGACCAATGGTGAAAAATCCCCACCCTTTTTATTTTATTTTATTTTAAAAATTTTCGTCTCCTTCATGGTTTAATGAGAATGAAAGAATGACACACGTATGCTCGGTGTTCTTTTTCATAAATTTAGTCCCCCGATCCCGAAAAAGTATAAAACAATACAAGGGAGAACTCTTCTAGCTCAGGTTGAATATAGTATTCCTTTCTCGTAAATAGTCCATCTTGTCCAAAAAAGGGTTAAACTTACACCAGATAGACTTCCTTTCAAACCATTTAACGAGTGTGAAATGAAAAAATATCACTCGACAATCTTTTCATGTTTAAAGAGTCTGAAAAGAGACTCATCAGGAGAGAACGAGTTGCTTAACAACATTCTCCTATGTTCCAAGTGTGTGGAACCAACCTAAGCAATGAAGAATGAAAATGGTACTGGAAAGTGAGGTCCACTCTTAGCAGTTGTTCTTTCCCTAGGTGGGTAGATGCAAAGCGGAGGCCAAATAATGCAAGAGGTGTATGGTCAAGGATACTTCATAGCGGTAAGCGGGACATGGGAAAACAATAGTGTAGTGACGAGAGGCATGACACAAGCAACAAATGCATAGGCAACCATTAAGAAACAAAAACGTTTTCAGGAACCCCCACAGGATATGGCCAGAATAAAAGTGAAGAGAGGAGAATGAGGCTCAATATTCGAGTCATGGTGGGTATAAAGGAGGGCTCTCGAGCCTACGTAAAAATTGCAGCATGGGCACCATATGGAATTCTGGGTTCTAACTAGGGTGCCCATGAAGGGTAGGAACTAGCGAACCATTTACGACGTGAAAAAGAGTGGCAAATGTCGCAAACGATCGAGTTAGAACCTAAGGCATAATGTTGGCGGTATGGATGGTTAATAATGCAAAGAGGAAAATGTAGGGGAAAACCTATCTATAAATGCCAGTTTCAGAACACTTACCTCAAGTTCAATGGAAGTCGTCATCTTTGTAAAATAAAAAAATTCCCTAGAATCCTGTCAACACATGTAAACTAGATTCCAAGGTCAAAACGCATAGTGAAATCTCAAAAAAGAAAACATTTTTGGATTTTTTGGATATGATATATGCAAAAAAAAGCACACTCACACCACACCTCTATGTATAAGTAACTACACATTCTGATGCTTTATCCAAACTAGAGCCTATGGCTAGGCTCATTCCAAGGATCTTTGTCATAATCAAAGAACTCAAGAGCCAATGTTGGCATATATGGCTTACTATTTTGGGGCCATGCCATATAGGAATGTGTTATCACATGAAGTTGTTATGGGTCAATTTTATCCTTATGTTTTTAATTTTTATCCTTAGTATTGTTTAAGTGTTACTTTTTATCTTCTCCTTATGGTTTTCTTAGGTTTTAGCACAAATAAATTTAAGGTTGAATGTTGGCCCATACCTTTGGTTTATACCTTTTGGTTTATAAATTTGGTTTATACCTTCATTTGATCACACGATTAGACATCCATCACCATCACCCTTATGCCACCACTAGCCTAACATGTCACTACTTCCACTATGCACTTAAACCCCTCCACTTTATCCCTATACCTGTTAGAAGGTCAAATCAAAATCGTTTTAGTACGCTGCCAACTCATCATGACTTTTCGTAGCGCATATTGAGTACATATTCCCTCTTTACCATTATTTCACTTATGAGGCTTGTGTCAGTCGATCTCATTGTTTTCAACGTCCATGATTTAAAGGAAATACATTGGGATTTAGTCATTTAAGGCTATCTAACTGTTTTCTCAAAGATTTGAATTTTTCTCCTAGTTCGGTGCTGCAGAAACTCCTAAGTTCAGACATGCATTGAAAAATCTTCTACAGAATGGATGGCAGAGGGGAATTGGAGGTTAGAGATATTGTAGGCAGGCCACTATGTTTAGGTACTGATTGAGTTTTTTGAGCTACATTGAATATCAAATTAAGGCCATGCTTGTGTTTCCCCTGTTGGGCACTGTGAATTGATGGTCCACATCACCAACCTGCCCCTTTAACCTTTTTCTATCACAAATTCTCAACTAGATGCAGTATTTTCAGCCTCTTCTACTACAATTGAGACCATCTTGCTGTCAAAACCATTTTTCCTATCTCTTTCTTGGCCCTTGATGTTATACTGCGAAATCTAATACAAATTATGATACATATCCTCTGTTCTAGCGCTGCGAGCCCGTGCATCAAACTCAACATCGTTATCCTCTGACCACATAGCCTACATCAACTTATTTCCTTTAGATTTTCAATTTTTATTTCAAGTCTAAAGTTTGTCTATGATGAAATCTTAAAGAGCCTTGCTGATTAAAATGGTAATGACCTTGCAAATGATGGTGAATTGTTAGATTAAAACTTTGGTAGTTTCTTCCTCCTTGCATATCCATTTTCCTAGAGGGTTTTCTTCCATTTCTTAAACATCAGTTTCCCTTTCATAAGATCAACAGTCGAACAAACAGGAAAAATATGAAGCCTTAGAAGAATCCAACTTTGAAAAAGACCATCATTCCAAACCCTAAGACCTCTGTTCTTTGTTTGGCCTCTCATATCTCTCATATTACTATATTATTTTTACTCCTATGATAGCAAATGGATACACCTAAACAAAATAAGTCTCACAAGGGTGGGAGTGTATTTAGGACCGAGCCCTATGATATGCAGTTATTTGATGCTGAACCTTTGATCAGAGAGGTCTTCCAGCAAGTTGGATGTCTACATTTCTGTCAAAATATGCAGAGGGGACACCCTAAGGTAGCTAGAGAGTTTGCATTGAATTTTTATGGCACTAAAACCAAGGTGGGAACCATTGAACTGGAGGTATCTGAAACCACCATTGCATCAACCACTGAGATACCCAACACTGGTGAAAGATGGTTTAAATCCATGACTCTTAATTAAGCCTTCTCTAATGATTTCCTCAAACCAGAAGGTCAGGGAGATAACCTATCAAAGGGAGTGCCTAGGAGCCACTTGGTTGAGTGATTTGACAAGATGTTAAGGGTGATCCAGAGATATTTTACATGTGATGGAAGATTCAATATGATTTAATAATACCACATTAGACTTTTGTTGCACTTCACATGCAAATACCTAATGAACATCCCTTTCTGTTTGTTTAGGAGCATGGGTAAAATGGTTGATAGGGTCCAAGCCAAGTCCAAGGTTGTGGAAACAAGTGTTTTTCAATTAGGATTGATTAGGATGCTTGTGATGGAGGAGTTGAATAAGAGAAACATATATTGGGAGAAATTCATTTCTTGTGCACATCTGTAGTTAAATGTAGCTCTTGCTCCTCAATTTAAGGTGCATATGCCTCTTCAAGATGACAGTGATATTCACACAAAGACAAGAAAAAATATAAAGGGAAAACACATTGCTAAAGATAATGAGGCTCCCAAGGAAAAATAAGAAGAATAAGGAGGATCCCATCACTCTCCACAGAGGGAATTTTCACCCCAACCAGCTCTAGAACTAGAAGAAATTCCCTCAGCTAAAACCACAGGAAAAAAGGGATAAAGTTACTCTTCCCCTCACCTACTGCTACACTTGAGATTAAAACTAGGAGGCCCTTCACTAGGTCATTAACCAAGAAGGTAACTGCTGAAAATTAAGTCATAACAGAAGCTCATGTCAAGAGGAAGGATAAGGGTAAAATTGGGACTGCTGAAAAACACATTGAAGTCATAGACATAACTACTCCCCTTGAGAACCCTACCTTCAAAAGATTGATCATACAACTCATAGATGCCAGAAAGGAGGTTTCTCGCCTAAAGGAATAAGGGTTGATTGATATAAAAAAGTTGAAGGATCTTATGGATATGTATAAGGAAACCATTGATCTAGACAGGTTTACAACAAAGAGATTTATGCCCCTTCATAGAAATCTTAGAAATATATACAGGCATAACAAATATTTACAATCTCAGATCATAAATCTCAAGCTGGAGCTACAACCTTTAAAGATGAATTATCTCAAAGAAATCTGAATGTGCTAGCTCAAGCTGCAACTAGAAGAAGCACCAGACTCAGGAGGTGAAATGGAGTGGTTGAAAGACTCTCAAGTTTGAAGATGGTTATCCTTGAATTTTGAAGTTTTGGTGGGAAGTATCATGCTTATGCCTGATTAGGAGGATTATACAAGATTATATACCTTTGTCTAATGTTTTTGGGTATTTTGGGGTAAAACTTCACAACAAATACAACTATAGGACATTTCGTAGCGTCTGGCACTGCGAAATGATCTACACATACAAAAGCTGCATAGTCGTTGCGAAATGACCTAGACAGACAAAAAATGCAACCTTTCTACGGAATCTGTTGCGAAATAGTCTACACATGCGGGCGCTACATAATTCTCTACGAAATCCGCTACGAACTGGTTGATACAATCAATGCTTCAGGATTCGTTGTCGATTCTTGTTTTGATGGGTTTTGAGAGAATGAACAATCACCAGGTGGCTAGTGGAACTTAGCACAAATGCTTGGAGGTCAATTGGAGTTGGTGAACACATGCCAATGAAGGATATGCGCTCAAGGGACACATCACTAAGAAAAGATTATGGTGTTAGGATGGTTGCCAACATTTTCCCTGTTTTTAGCAGTTTGTTTTTTCCACTTGTACATATGTAATATTTTTATTTTTAAGTGGGAGAATCCTAGTTTAGAGGATCCATATGGAATTGTATGTTGCCAATCATTTTTTAGACTATAAATGCATCATTAGAAGGAAATTTAGAGGTTCGAATGGTTGAGCATAGACTCCCTTATGTAATGTTTTGATATAACAGAGCTAGACTCTAGTTTTTATATATGAGATCTGAGACATTTTTCCTAATAGAAGTCAACTTTATTTTCCATTATATTACTTATTTCTTACTCTCATTTTCTCATCATTGAATGATTCAATTGAGATATGATAGATGTGTTACAATGTATGCTTGATTGTGATGTTGCTGTAATCATTATTAATGTTTTAAATTTTAGATCAAGAAGTTCTTGTGTCTGAGATTTTTCTTCATTTGTCTGCTAGTAAGGCCTCATGCTAATAGTAGACTAATTCATCCTTCTCATTAAAGTATTCCATCTACTCATACTTATCTTTAAATCATTGACTGAAGTTAGCCAAGACCTCACTTGCTAATGCATTCTTGCCTAGAAATTTATGTGTTTGAGCATTGCTATGTTGAGTTTTATCCATTTGACCCTTTATCATAAATTTACCATTACAAACATATTTGATGGGTACTGGGATTATCCTCTAGCAGTCTGAGGGTGACTCTCAGTTCTAACAGAATGAATTTATGTAGTTGAAGATACTCATCATGAGTGGTTTAGTGAGCTAGGAAATCTCCTTGATGGGCTCCATCAAAACATGAATGGAGTACAAAAAATGAATCTTCGATAGAAGGGAGAGTAGATAATTTGGTGGCAAATTCTGAAAAACATATCCAAGGAAGAAATTTGTTAAGACTAGGGGTTTCACTAGGTGTCCCAGTAAATTCCCCCAATCTTGGATTGAATCTCATCATGTTAACTCTTGTGGGTTCAAAACTAGAGAGGATTGATTTTCAATGATTCTCACTTTCCATGGGCTTATATATGGAATCCATGACTTCCAAGATGGCCTTTTTCTGAAGGAAACTCAAAATCAAGGGAGTCATTTGAACTTGGAGAGTCAAAAAACCATACGGGTGGAGTAGGCTAATCAAAATCCATATGAGGATGAAGGTGTTGAACAATATCAACAGATGCTGATGAGATTTTTGGATTGACAATCTCGACCGTAGTGAACGGTGTGGATGCTCTGTATGAATCAATATCCTCAAGATGAGGTACCAACCAAGGATCAAAAGACCCAAGGGATCCACTGGTAGATGAAGAAATCATTTTGATTGGGGTGATGATTGAAGTAGGATATGGTGGTGGAAGGGGGAATATACCCATAAGTGAAGGATATTTAAACATCCCCGCACCAACATTTAGAGAAGACTCTATGGTATCACTGAAAAAAGGTACATTAGACCCTACATTGGATCCAAGGTCTGGGGTATAAAATAAAATTTTATCGATGGTAATGATTTTCCCTTGGTGTGGGAAGCGTAGGATCCTAAATACCGATGAGACAATGAAAATCACATCATAGAACCAAGTACGCCCGAGTAACAAATTGTACTCAAGTGGTGCGTCAACGACCTCCACGACGACGGAGACAGTCTTACCACCTAAATTGATGGGTAAGGTGGTGATTATTCCATGGGTTTGGAACATGTTTCCATTGAAGGCTTTCATAAGTGTGGTAGATGTATCAAGCTTAGGAGAGCCAAGGGATTTCCAACAAGAAATAAACATGATGCATGTGGAGGCTCCTTCATCAACAACAGTTCAGAAGATGTTTTTACCCATCGTTTGCACCTTAATTTGGAAGGCTACTTTATAGGAGATCATATGAGTTACCTGATATGAATCAAAGGTCATCAATCTCAAATTCAAGGGATAAACCCCACCTATGGTTGAGATCAAGTCTTTTTGCTGCATGGGGAAACTTTGGATAACTTCAAGCGTCGACATGGAACAAGGTGCCTGGGCCAAATCTTCCACTATACTTTAATTGTGGGCAGCCCGTGTGTTGGTATTATGTGTCGTACATAGAAGAATTCCCTTTAGGGGGCAAAGCGGTGCATCAAAATATGACTTCTCTATCTAGAGAGGTCCAATAGGCTAGGAAGAAGATGTTGCTTTTGGGATAGCATAAGAAGGATTTAGAATCTCATAGTTCTTGTTTCGAGTCTAGATATTGAATATGTGGTCACACATAAAAATAGAATCATTCAATGGAGACCCCTCATGGTGAGGGTTACCTACAATTCCCCCTGGCGGAAAGGCAAGATTTGTGGAAACCATGTTTTGAGGTTGAGGGGGTAAAGGATGGGTTAATATAACATGTTGTTGGGGGGCCCACTGTTGTGCCATAAATCAATGGATATCATCCTTCCGAGGACATCAGTGAGTAGGATGGTCCTCCCCATAATAATGTAGGGAAACTGACTCTTCCTTTTCAACTTAGTGCCTCCCTCCTGGTTGTTTTGGGTGGTGGTAGTCCCTTTATCATTAGTGGATTTCTTCTTCTTGTTCCTATTTTTCTTACCTCCAGGTTGTTGAGTGTAGGATTCCCCTGACCACCTGCAGTCCGGAGGACGCCACTCCAGAGAAACCTCTTATTCTTTGACACACGTTGGTAACATCCCTAGCTTATACAGGCCATACCATGCTACTCTAAGGAATGCCTTCGTTCCCTTACTACATAACATATGGTAACATACCCAGTAGTCAACTGAGTTATACCACATAAATTTACTCTTTAAACTGTATGCAACTGAAACATATACATACAACACTCTTGCAGAAGCTTTACATATACACATAAACAAACCATTACATTCTGTAATATACAACTTTATAATGAAATAACAGTAACCACAGATATGCATCATATACAAGGAATTACCCCTAAACATACAGGCAATTATAATCACATATATGATAAATCGTAACATAGGCATGTAATTAACAAAACAACATATCATTTTATCATACGATTGGTACTTATCTTAGAAATATTGTTACCAACTGCGTACAGATCATCCATGAACCTCCTAGCCTTAGACTACATTGTTCATCACTCTCAATAGTGAGTCACCCCCAAGTTGGGACTGAACTCCACCCAGGGTAAAGGGTTCCTAACCAGGCTAAGGCTCATGGACAACATGAAATAATCCATCTTAGGTGCTCACTCAACTAACATCCTACAGCCTCTCATTCCCCACATGCCTGTCCCACCCAAGGAAGTGTGCCCCTTCTCTGATCAACAGTCCCTCGGATGCCCCACTTCCCTTCTAGGGCTTCAACAACAGGCCAGACTGAAAGTCTCAGAGCATTGTAGCTGCAGTTTAGCACCTTCAGGAATCAATCCTGAGAAATTCTCACACTCGAAGAATTGCTCACAGGCCTGACAACCCGCTTCTTCAATCCCGCTCCAAGCTAACCAGGTACACCAACCAAAAATGGTTATGGGAACATGCTCAGAAATGGTGAAATGACTGTCTCAAGGATAACGAAAATGCATGAGTGAAAATGGTCATGGAATCATTGACTGGATAACTGAGTGTAGAAAGGAATCACTGTGAAACTCCTCGTGAAAGTGATGGTGAGAATGATGGTCAAGCTGCTGGTAAGAAAATCCTGTGAAAAGTGACCAAATGAGCTAAGTCCCCCACAATATGAATGCATGTCCCCAACTTGACACTTGTCATATCGAAAGTTACTTTGGTCCACTTGTCGCCAACTTTAGAACTTAGGATAAAATAAGTATCCCAACTTTATTCTTTAGGAAATATTAATATAATATTCCCTTAAATTTTGGCCCTCCCTTTCCCTAACTGGTGAAGTTCAATCCCCCATCTCTTTTATCATGGCCGGTCTGTGGGAAATGATGTATTTTATATTAATCATGAGTCATGTACAAAGTAGGCGCATTGGCCTTTGACATCTAGGCGTTCCGGCCTAATACCAAAACATAAGCATCCCAACTTATAATAACCGGCTCACCAGCCTATAACACATATCATATACACGAGGCTCATTGTCCTCCATACTGCACACACCTTAGTTACTGTGCGCGATATCCAGGAATGTGCATACTACATCATTTTACTGCACAGTTCATGCACACACTATGCCACATGACGTGCATTACCAAATGATGGTAAAAAAAACTCACCAACTTAAGTACATTTATATTACATTTACAATTGGGTTCAACCGAGGGATATTACAATCCCCTCCCCTTATTTATGCACTTTCCTCGATGCATCATACACCCATATGCAACAGATTTTTCAAAAATCTTCAAAACGATGCAGGTATTCTGTCCGCATTGCATCCTCATTATCCCAAGTAGCATCCTCAGGACCGTACTAGGTCCATTGAACCTTTACAAGCCCTATGGCTCAGTTCCAGAGTTGTTTGAATTTCCGGTCAAAAATGTGCATCGTATGCACTGGAAAAGCACCTTCTTGCTGCACCTGAATCACATTCCAGTCAATAACATGATTAACATCAGGTATATATTTCTTTAGCAATGATACATGGAAGACATTATGAACATACATAGATGCAGGCAATGCAATCATATAAGCAACTGGACCAATCCTCTCTAGGATTTCAAATGGTCCACAAAATCTGGCTGCCAACTTGGCGCAGCTTCCCAACTTCAGGGAACTTCTATTAGCTTTCACTTTAAGGAAAACATGATCACCCACTTTGAATTCTATGTGGGTTCTGTTCTTATCGGCATAACTTTTCTGTCTATCTTGGGCATCTCTTAAATTCTTCTTAATTTTTATCATTTGGTCCTCCATCTCCCTAAGCAACTCTGGCCCAACTATTGTCCTATTAGCTGGATTATCCCAACTTACTGGAGTATTTCACTTTCTGCCGTAAAGTTCTTCAAATGGGATCATCTTCAATGATGCCTGATACCCATTGTTGTAAGCAAATTCTACCAAGTGTAGGTAGTCTTCCCATTTCAATGGTTTGTCCATCACATACATTCTCAGTATATCTTCTATCACTCTGTTCACCCTCTATGTTTGTCCATCAAAATCAGAATGATAAGTTGTACTAAAGTTCAGATTCGTTCTGAATCCTTTGAACAATCCTTTCCAGAAATTTGAGGTGAATTTTTAGTCTCTGTTGGACACAATTGTTTTATGAATTATGTGCAATCATGCCACTTCCTTCATGAAAATATCAGCAACATCTGCTGCCTTGTGAGTAGTTTTCAGTGGAATAAAATGGGCATATTTCATAATCTTTTCCACCACCACCATGATCAAATCATGCAGCTTGCTTGTTCTAGGCAATCCCATAATAAAATCCATTGTCACCACTTCCCACTTCCATTCAGGAATGGTTAAAGGTTGCAACAAACTTGTTGGGTGCCTATTCTCAGCTTTAACCTTCTGGCATTCCATACATATAGCGATGTAATCGACGATCTCTTTCTTCATACTTGGCCAAAATTAATGGCTCTTGATCGCTGCCATGGTTTTTTGATATCCAGGGTGCCCTACATAAGGAACATTATGCATTTCATGCAAAATCATACGTTTCAAGTCCTGACATTTGGAACAAAAATTTTGTTCTTGCGCAACAGTATTCCATCTATTCCCAAATTATAATTATCCACCTTTTGCGGCATCTTACCCTGTTGTAGCATTGCTACCAATTCTCTGTATTGCGGATCTACATTTGCAGCCTCCAGAATTTTGATTTTAATATCATTCTGATACATGCTAATAGTTGTAGCATGCAATTCATGCACCCTCCTGTTGAGTGCATCAACCACTTTATTCTCTTTCCCCTTGATATGTTTTATATCAAAGTCATATTCACTTAGAAATTCTAACCATCTACTTTGCCTGACATTTAGATTTGGCTGATCAAATAAATATTTCAGACCATTGTGGTCTGTTCTTAGCTCAAACCTATTTCCCATGAGGTAGTGTCTCCATTTCCTCAAGGCATGCACTATGGCTTCCAACTCCAAATCATGAGTGACATAGTTTCTTTCATGATCCTTCAACTTCTTTGATTCATAACATATGAAAAACCTATTTTGACTGAGGACTCCACCAAGTCCTTCATTACATGCATTAGTTCATACGATGAAGTCTTCTTCTAGGTATGCAATCCTTAATATTGGAGCACTTGTTGATAATTGTTTCAAGTGTTGGAAAATCTTCTCGCAATCTAGTGTCCACTAAAACTTCACTCCCTTTCTTTGCAAAGAAGTGATTGGGTGTGCAATCCTTGAGAATACTTCAATAAATATTCTGTAGTAGCCTGCAAGACCCATGAATGATCTCACCTATGTCACATTCTTCAGTGTTGACCATTCTCTAATAGCCTCTATCTTCTCAGGATCCATTGCTATCCCATCCTTTGAAATGATATGCCCCAAATAATGAATCTGTTTCTAATAAAATGAGCACTTGCTCAATTTGGCATACAACTGATGTTTCCTTAATACTTGCAACACCATCCTCAAATGATGTTCATGCTCTTCCTCTGCCTTGGAATATATAATAATGTCATCCAAAAAGACAATGACAAACTTGTCCAAATACTCTCGGAAAACACCATTCATTAAGCACATGAAAACAGCTGGTGCATTTGACAACCCAAATGGCACCACTGTGAACTCATAATGACAATACCTTGTCCTGAAGGAGGTCTTGCTAATATCTTCTTATTTAATCCTTACTTGATGGTATCCTGATCTGAGATCTATCTTTGAAAATATCCTTGCATCCTTCAATTGATCAAAGAGGTCATCAATCCTTGGCAGAGGATACTTGTTCTTAATAGTCACTTTATTCAACTGTCTGAAGTCAATGCACAATCTTAGTGTTCCATCTTTATTTCTCACAAACAAGACTGGGGCACCCCAAGGTGACACGCTTGGGTGTATATACCCCTTCTTCAGAAGTTCTTCAAGCTGCATTTGCAACTCCTTCAATTATGGTGTACTCATTTTGTAAGGAGTCTTTGATACTGGCACTGCTCCAGGTATTAAATTTATAGAGAAATCAATGTCTCTCCTTGGGGGTAGTCCGGGTACCTCCTTGAACACATCTTCAAAATCTTCCAGGACTGCATAATCTTCCAAATTTGGCACCTTATCTCTAGGTGTCTCTGCCAAATGAGTTTCAATTATTTGACATCCTTTTCTGTAACATCTCTTTAGCTACAATGCTGAAATTTCTCTAATGACTACTGCCCTGGAAATTCCTTGTACCTTCCTTAGTTTCCCTTCCTCATCTAGGCAAGTAAATGATTTTTTGTGATAGTCTAAGAGAGTGTGATGTTGGTCCAACCAATCCATCCCAATTAGACAGTCATAGGAACCTAAAGGCAAGATGTTTAAATATGCCTTGGTGTTCAGTCCATTCATGTCTATGAGGCATGACTTAACCATCTCATTAACTTTTCTTATGGCTCCTGTAGCCAATTGCACCAACAAGGATTTCCCTTGCTTGCTTCTTGGCAATTGCAAACTTTCCACCATCTTAGGGTCTATATAACTATGACTAGCTCCTAAATCAATTAAAATAACAATGGTTTGGTTTTTTATCATACCTTCCACTTCAATCATGTGGGACTGATACTTTTCTTTCTTGTTTTCTAGGGCTACATAAATCCTTGGCACATATCTGCCCATGTCCTCCACTATTTCATCTTGATGTACATTGTGAACAATCCTACCTTTTTCACCTCTATTAGGACAATCTCTAAACCTGTGGTCCCCTTTAAAACCCCAACATTGCATAGGTGGCTGCCTTGGCCCTTGACTCTCTGTGTCAATCATTCTAGGTTCTTTAGGCGTTTTCTGTCCTTGTGGATTATTTCTGAAGAATGGTGGCTTAGCTCCCTTATTCCTTTGATCCATCTTGAATTTCTTATTGTCTTCCCAAGCCTTTTGGAAAGTTTGCCTTGCTTTCTGCTAATCATATAGGCATTTAGCTCGCCTTATGGTCTCTTCTAATGTCTTGGGATCATCATACTGTATTTTTTCACTGATGAACGATGGAAATCCACTCAAATACCTTTGAATTTTGACTGTCTCATCCTTGACGAAAGAGACATACTTCAGCAGTTCTAGAAACCTTCTCTCATATTCATCTATGGTCATACTTCCAAGCTTGAGTTCAAATAACTCTTTCATTTTCTTGTCATAGTATCTCTTATTCAAGTACTTCTTCTCAAAATGATTCTTGAATTCCCTCCAAGTAACAATTTTCTCTACAATGTGTTGCACCTACACAAGTTGATCCCACCACATGGAGGCCTTTCCTTTGAGTTGATAGATAGTGATTCTACCTTCTGCATGAGAAGAATAATTATGCAATTGAAAATACTTTCTCATGCCCAACAACCATGTTTCTGCTTCTTCATCCTTCTTGTGCTCACCATCAAATGTAGGAGGTTTGATTTTGTTCATTTCTCCTCATAGCTCATCCACCCCAGATCTCTTATACCTTCTGATAGGAGATAGACTTGAGTTGTTGCCTGCTCTCTTATTGGAATGCCTTTGGGAATGATGGTGATGTCTACTGGCACTTTTTTCTTTTCTTTTCTGCTCTGAAGGCTTGTGACTCCCAGATTTACTTGATCCACTCTCCTTAACCAATTTCTTTTCTATTATGTTCAAGCCCTCCAATATCTTCATGTTGAAGTCATCATGTTGCTCTTTGGATTTTATAATCCTTTCATTATCATCTTTATGGATTTGGACGTACTTCTGCAAATTCTTAATGGTCTCAACCATATTTATATTTTCATTCCTTTCTTCTCCATGTCCATTGGAGTTCGTTCCTTCAATGCCCAAATGGACATCCACCCTTCTACTCTCATCTTGTTGACTGTAATTCCCCTGTGCTTCTTCCATTCCTATGGACTCTGCACTGGTCTGAACTAATCTAGTTGTTGTTAATTCTGCAAAACATGCAGCCATCGAAACTTATCAATCTAGCAATTCAACAATTCATGAGAATATGCACCATTTTGGTTCAATATACACATCATAATTATCTCTCCCGATTTCCTGGTGTCATCACCATGACAATTCTAGATAAGACCCAAGTCTCAAAAACACAGACGCGCAGTACCTTCATAGATACACTTGTGCAAGAAGGTGGTTTTCCGAAACCACTTTCTCCAAGATGCGGTATCACGTGTCTCAACATGTCAAATCAACCACTTTTGGAGCAGGCGACAGCTAGTCAGATCACCCTGCTTCACTCGTTCAGTACTTCACAACCATGTGACGTCAGTTGAATGCCACCATGTAATGAAATCAAAAGTTAATCATTCGAAATGGATTAGCCGAGAATGGAAGCCCAACGCTCTTGTACGTAATTCATCTGTCATAAATGGAATACTATAATTACTAATCCTCAAGTATGAAGGTATTTGCGTATCCATAACCGAAGTAATCTCCAAACCGCTCGAATTTCTTCTCTCTGTAAAATCATTTCGGTATCCACAACCCGAGATACATGGACAAGGCTAAATCGAGTGAGACTGGTTATTCGAGCAACATGCTAGACTTTCCTGCAAATAAGGAGGAAAGGGTCCGTGGGCACATTCTAGAAACTAAATTCCACACGGAGCTGGCTATAGACTCACGGTTGGAAGTTAGGTTGAATCCCACTATGAAGGATTTAGTCATCAATAGGCCAGACGCTAAGAAGAAAAGGAGAAAGCATCATAAGAAGGAGGAATCCACGGCTGAGGTGGATGAAAGTGTCGAAGAGAATCAATTGGTATGGTTAGATTCTTTAAAGGAGGAGATCGCTAAGATAAAGTGAGTATTCAACTAATATTAAGCATATTTCAGTGAATTTTTGAACATATGGTAGCAGAGATAAGGAGTACCAGAGATGATAGGCCTATTCTTAAATGACCCTTTTTACAACAGGCTAACTGTTGTCATCCCCCTTTTGTAATTTTGTGATTAATACAATTATATAAATACAGAAACATATTTTAGACTGTTTTATTACAAAATTCTACCTTGTGGTGTTATGAATCTTGTTTTCTTTTATAATAAGTTTTTTTTCTTGTAAAATTATATTTCATTTTCATCTGTCTGAATCAGAGGAAATAAAACTCAGAATTATTTTTAATTAATGCTTCGATGTGGTTGTGTGTTTCTTTTTCTTTTATTATTCTGCAAATTAAACTCAGACTCATCGCCTTCCAAGCGACTTCGTGTGCACGAAACTTCAACATGTTCATTTATATTTATCGTGCATAGCAATATCACAAGGTAAAACGCTTTTCTGCGCACCTATATCTACTGTACATTTATTATTCGTTGCGCTGACAACTTGCGCACACTACTTTTGTGTTGCGCGCCAATATCCACTGTGCACTGTTTTGTTACCGTGCACCAATATTCTACATGCATTTCACCCTATGCATTGCACCATGTCAAAGTTCAACATATTCCATCGCACACAATTATCTGCGCGCACCATTGAACATAGTGTCGCAAGACAACTTATACTCATACTTATGCGTGTACCAAAAAGACTCCTCTATGTTAAGCAATACTTGTGCACCCCATGTGTGCATTACTATGTGTGTGCTCACCAGGCAAGGCTAGATTCAGCGCGTGTATCCACACATAATAATCTTCTCGGTGCCACAATTTACCTCGAACACTGGCACACCAACGTTTTCTCGCGCGATACCAAAACTTACCGCGCGCGCCAGCACACCAACCTTTTTCATGGACAATCCATGACTCGAATTTCAGTCACT
This sequence comes from Picea engelmannii, assembly GCA_009831015.1. Taxonomy (NCBI): domain Eukaryota; kingdom Viridiplantae; phylum Streptophyta; class Pinopsida; order Pinales; family Pinaceae; genus Picea; species Picea engelmannii. The sequence continues at coordinate 39,730 of ML793839.1, forward strand.
TCGAAGTTACTCTTTCGTGAATATTCGCTTCAATTGAACCCCTCTAGCCCATCCAAGATCAGTGTTGAACTGAAGCTCTGATACCAATTTGCAACGTTCCCTTAGCCACCCGAAGGCCGAAGAACGCCACTCCAGAGAAACCTCTCATGCTCTGACACCAGTTGGTAACATCCCCAACTTATACAGTCCAAACCATGCTACTCTAGGGAATTCTTTCATTCCCTTACTGCGGAACATACGGTAACATACCCAGTAGTCAACTGAGCTATACCGCATAAATTTACTCTTTAAACTGTATGGAACTAAAACATATACATACAACACTCTTGTGGAAGATTTACATATAAACATAAACAAACCATTATATTCTGTAATATACGACTTTATATTGAAATAACAGTAACCATAGATATGCAGCATATACAGGGAATTACCCATAAACATACAAGCAATTATAATCACATATATGATAAATCGTAACAATGGCATGTAATTAACAAAGAAACATATCATTTTATCATACGATTGGTACTTATCTTAGAAATATTGTCACCAACTGCGTACAGACCGTCCATGAACCTCCCAGCCTCCCATCCTTAGACTACACTGTTCATCACTCTCAACAATGAGTAACCCCCAAGATGGGACTGAAGTCCACCCAGGGTAAAGGGTTCCTAACCATGCTAAGGCTCATGGACAACAGGAAAGACTCCGTCTCAGGTGCTCACTCAACTAACAGCCTACAACCTCTCATTCCCCACATGTCTATCCCACCCAAGGAAGTGTGCCCCTTCTCTGCTCAACAGTCCCTTGGTTGCCCCACTTCCCTTCCAGGGCTTCAACAACAGGCCAGACCGAAAGTCTCATAGCATTGTAGCTGTAGTTTAGCACCTTCAGGAATCAATCCCCAACAATTCTCATGCTCGAATAATTTCTCACGGGCATGACAAACCGCTTCTTCAATCCCACTCCAAGCTAACCAGGTACACCAACCGAAAATGGTTACGGGAACAGGCTAAAAAATGGTGAAATGACTGTCTCAAGGATAACAAAAATGCGTGAGTGAAAATGGTCATGGAATCATTGACTGGATAACTGAGTGTGGAAAGGAATCACTGTGAAAATCCTTGTGAAAGTGATGGTTAGAATGATGGTCAAGCTGTTGGTAAGAAAATCCTGTGAAAAGTGACCAAATGAGATAAGTCCCCCACGATATGAATGCATGAACCCAACTTGACACTTGTCATATCGGAATTTACTTTGGTCCACTTGTCCCCAACTTTAGAACTTAGGATAAAATAATTATCCCAACTTTATGCTTTAGGAAATATTAATATAATATTCCCTTGAATTTTGGCCCTCCCTTTCCCTAACTGGTGAAGTTCAGTTCCCCATCTCTTTTATCATGGTCAGTCTGTGTGGAGCGATGTATTTTATATTAATCATGAGTCGTGTACAAAGTAGGCGCATTGGCCTTTCACATATCGGTGTTCCGGCCTAATACCAAAACATAAGCATCCCAGATTATAATAACCGGCTCACCAGCCTATAACACATATCATATACATGAGGCTTGTTGTCCTCCATACCGAGTGCAACTTAGCTACTGCACGTGGTATCCAGGAATGTGCATACTACATCATTTTACTGTGCATCTCATGCGCACACTATGCCACATGATGTGCATTACCAAATGATGGTCAAGACAACTCACCAGCTTAAGTACATTTATATTACATTTACAATTGGGTTCGACCGAGGGATATTACATTGAGGATTCTTAGGTTGCATGGAATGCACCGAATGACCCTCGGAGATATGATAGGGAACTGCAACAGTTTGAGAACGAGTGCCAGTAGTCGACGGGTGTGATGTAATCAACATATGACCCATTTGGTCAGCTAACTGGTTCATAGACACATGGGAAACAAAACCAACCACACCATCAACATGTGGTTCTGGGTTTGGCTTCCTAGGATCTTTTGACGACCGAGGAGCATCTTGAATGATATCATGCAAAGTACCCAACTATGAGTAGATCAAGTCTAAGTGTTGGGAACACATGACAACTTACTCCTTGGTGGAGAACTTGGACATAGCTACATCTCTATAAATGGGTGGTAAGATGGACTTAGTTAACCATTGTATAAGGAGTTTGTCCAAAATTTGAGTGTTAATCATCCTACGATCTCGATGCCACACACGAATATGATCGGAGATGTTGGTGGAATTTTCTTGATGCAATGAAGTCAAGAGCTCAGTTCTTATCTCATATCAGATGGGAAATTGGTAATGCATTAAGAATTCCATTACCAAGTCATTGAAGCTTCTAAAGGAACTACTTTTTAGTTCAATATACCATTTGGTGGTGTCCCCAATTAAGGATCTCTGGAAAACACGCAACCTTACCCTATCATCCATTGACAAGTTGGATGAACACCACAAGTGGTAAGTCATGATGTGTGTAGAGGGGTCCTCTCCCAGATTTCCATCAAACTTAGGAATGTATGATGGTAGATTGAATGACATAGTTTTCCATGAGAGGTCATGGGATATAGGGTCATTCATTAACCATGACAAATATGGTAAATCGAATGTTGCGAGGAAAGGGAACAGTGAAAATGAAGACTGGGAGGGAGGTGAAGTCTCTTTTGTCCCATATGGACCTTGTAGGCCCCCTATATTGGTACTAATGGAGGGTTGGGGAGATCCTGAAGAGTGAGTGCATGATGGGATTGTGGCACCTACAGGAGCATGGTTTCTCCCAGAACCAAAAATTCCCCCAAGGGGGTTTCCCATGGGGGTAAATGTGGATCCCCCAAGAAAAATATTCCCAAAGTTAGTACTAGGGAAGAAACCCCTGAGACTGGATGTCGACACAAAAGAAAAAATTCCCCATGATGAAAAAATTCCCCCAAGGGATGTGCCCCCAGGGAAAGGTTCGCTAACCCAAGTAAAGTTAAAACCTCCAGATGTACTACTGCCCCTAGTCTCAATAGGGGCAACTCCAAAAACAATAGGAATAATCCATACAAAAGGTACACTCACACCTTATGATGTTGGGTCGCTCGTTGGATGGGAAGAATTGAAAGGAGTTCCACTTCCCATGTTGAAACCAAAGCTCACCCCCCCCACTATAAAATAATCTGGAAGTGGGAATTGACGTGGAAGGGATGGGCGTAGGGACGCTAGGTATGATAATGGATGGGGATGGAATGGTTGATGTCCCCTAGATGGAAGAACCAAAAACAAAAGGAGTGGATGGTGTAGGTCCAATGAATCTAAGAGGTGGCAATGAGGACACTGTTGGGATCCCCTGAGGGGAATTTCCCCCTGTCCCACGTGAGGATGGGTTTGTAGTATCAACTACACTGGACAAGACCCCTAGTCCTCACATGGTGGGAGGATGAGTGAACAAATAAAAATGATCACTAAAAATTTCCCTTACTTGGACTAGTAAAGTGGCATCTGGTTCAGTCAAAGGAGGATTAAAATTCTGCAGAGGAAATTCTTTGACCACTTCTACTTCGACTAAAATAGTTTCATCAAACCAAATATAAAACCCTTCAAAATCCTTTTCACTTATGTCACACCAATTTAGAGGCGGTTTCACCTCCACAATAGGCTCAAGTCCTTATAATCGATGGGAATAGCGCAGTAATTGAACCACGGTGAATAAATTTATGTTACTATCCAAACAAAAATCAACCTATGGCCAACCTAGACTCATAATCAAATAGCACACCCCTAATCAAATCTAGGAAACATAAAGAAATCCAATTAGCTCAGGGGCCTTCCAAAAAACAACCTCGTGGGGGAGATGAAGTCTCCATAAGATTGAATAGAAAAGGTATGAGGAGAATTTATGATGAACTACGTGAAACAACTCTGATCGATGCAAGTGCCATTTATTAATGAGGGCACCCTTCGGGGGAACTAATACCGTGAATGAACGTCTTCCCTAGGTACTATAGGCATGTCCCACCTGTAGTCACCTATGTGGCTACCTTGGAATAGTCATTAAGGCTACCACCTAACAATCAATGGCCTGGAAAATAATCATAATTCCGACCCCATGTAAGGGCAGGGTAACTAAGCCCGAAGCTCCGAAGGTGTAACCCAACAAAACCCTTGTATAATTAGCAGTTGAAGCAGTACCAAAAACACCAAAATATGAAGAGAGGAGTAATCTCCCTACTTGCCTCGATGCGACCTCATGCTTAACTCCTGTGTTAGAGGAGCTTCCCGACACACTGGTTGCAAGAATGGATTTAACACTCATTAATGACTCCTAAGTTGTTGTATTGTGGCCTTGGAGAGTTTACTCTCCAATACTATTCCAAGGTCCTAAACCTATCTACTATTGGTTTTCTATCAAAGAAAACATCTAATAAATTTTATATTATGTGATTCTTTTTAATGGTTGTTTCTTAGGTCCAAAGGTAATGGGTGCAAATTGAATGGTGTGATGACTATTGACCCAACCAAGCAATGAAAGTATGATGAAGCATATCATTCACTTCAATGAACTCTAGCTATGGGATGGAGAGAGATTTTCTTTCTTTTTTCTTTGAAATACTCAAAGAAATCCTCAAACAAACCAATCATCCAATAAGACACAAAAGATCCAAGAGAAACAAATTCTTCTATGACACTCACAACACTAATTCTTCAAAATCAAATTAAGCATTCAAGGGATTCTTTTTTAAAAGTTTTTTCTAATTTGCAATATATGAAAATATTGACCTCAACAAAAAGAATAATGAAAACAAAAACAAAACACAAAATCAAGTAAAAATATTTTAGGATATCACGAAGAAGGCTAGAAAAAACTACTCTAATTTCACTACAATGATCACACTCAAAAACTTGCCTAGGAGGGGATATCTAGTGATACACAAAGGTCATATGTAATTAAACATCCAACCAATAGCATAAGCTCCTAGATCTCTTCATATCTTTTGAATTTTGAGTTCAAATTATCTGGAAAGTTTAGAAAAAAAGAAGAAGACTATCCAAACAAAGAAAAACCTTTCACACAAATATTCTCAATAAAAACTTGAAAAGTGATCAATGTGACAATCCTATTTCTATAGCAGGGATACCAGAACACTCAGATTGACTATTGCATACCTATAGCATTTCATAGGAGGTATCAAACTAGACACTATTTGGCTAAGTTTTACAAAACTGTAGATTTAAGAAGGCCTCACTAGACATAAGAGAAGCAACACATGAGGGGGCCTCGCGAGACATGAGTAGTGAAACACATAAGGCCTGTCAAAATTTTGGTTTTTTGAGAGAAAGGGAAAAGTTGCGGATCTTCATATCTAAACCAAATCTCTCAACTCTACTAGATCTGAGCCCTGAAACCCTTAGTGGAATATAGTAAGACTCATGCCACAAAAAAGAGACAAAGCAGGGAAAAGAGATTCAAATAGAATGGAGTTTTCCCCAATGGAGTCGCCAATCTGTTATGGGAAAAATTCTTAAAGGGATCTCACTGAGTGGATCAATAATATCTCCCCAGGATAAACCTAGTTATCCTAGACATGAGGGGGTATACTTCCTATGGATTCCATAGAGACACACAATAGGATTATATACAAAGATTTGAGTGAATGGATTACCTTTTTCTGAAGGTTTTCCTTAGCGTATCCTGGCTGCTGCAGTCCTAAAGATCCATCTCCAGCCCCTACAACCAGCTTCCTGCACACTAAAGACAATACAAAACCATTCTACTTTCTTTCCAATGCTAGAATCCTAGATCTATCTTGAATCTAACCTGATTTGTAATCTACAAGATCAGATCTGAACATGTATACATCAATGACAAACATTCAAGGGGAAAGACAAATGATTAATTGATTAAAACCAAGAACTTACATCAATATAGCATACCTCAAGTGTTGATGTAGGTTCCTTCAATATCATTTCTCCTTGCTTTTCCTTACAATTCCTTGGTCATGCTATGCTCCAATGATTTTTGGCTAAATAATTCTATAGTTTGGCAGCATAACCTTTCTATTGAATTCTTCCTCCTCTTGTCCAAGGCTTGCCTTTGTTATATAGCTCTTGGAGGAGGCTTAGGAGAGGCTTCTAGATATTCTAGAGGCCACTAGAAACTCAAATGATGTGAGTTCCTAGGCTATTACCACAAATATCCAAATCATCTCTCGGCCTTCACCTTGTAACTCCCTTTTTCTAGAATTTTGACAGTGCCTCACTTGTTGAGCCACTGTTGTCTAGAGAGGCCTGGCTTGTTGCATGTTAGGTTCATGCAAGGCTCTCCAAAAATGCTCTAGAAAGGGTCAAACCTCAGGAAAAAGTTGCATTAAGGCTTCTATCCACTAATGGATTCCTCTTTGACCTATAGGGTGGAGATTAAGGCTATAACACTATGTTTCCCTCTTGTTTGTACATTAATGTATGTGGGTATAATCAACCTTAATGCCCAACAACTTTGTAATAGTTTGAAGACAATGGCCAACGATAGTGTAATTAGTTCAAGACTATGTTTCCCTCTTGGTTGTACAATAATGTTTGTAGCTTTGTGACTACCCCAAATCCAATGTACCATATTGTGTTTATGTTCAACCTTAATGGCCAACACCATTGTAATTATTTCAACACTATGTTTCCCTCTTGGTTTTGCATTAATGTTTTGTAACTTTTTTACCACCCTAGATCAAAGTTACAATATTGTGTATAATCAACCTTGATGGCCAAAAACTTTGTAATTATTTTGAGATGGTTTCCCTCTTAGTTGTACATTAATGTCTATAGTTTTGTGACCACCATAGATTAAATGGACATTGTGTGGATAGTCAACCTTAATGGCCAACAACAATGTAATTATTTCAAGACTATATCTCTCTCTCTTGACATGATCCCCAAGACCTCTATCTATATTATTCCCAAGAAAAATATAGCAATATAAAATATATCTCTTGTGATGGACAATGCCATATTGATAAAACAATTATGTTAAATACCCAAAATTCCCATGGAAGTACCCGATACGCGAGGAGATACTCCAAGGGTAGAGAAAATATGTCACATCCTTTAGAATGTGAACCAAGGGTACATAAGCTATGTTACATCCCAAGGAACATGGTCTTAATGAAGACATTGATTTGTTTAGTGGATAGAGAATACCATTTGAACCCAATTATTCCCTTCACAACCTAGTAGAGAAAAATATGGTAGTAGAATATTTTAGAGAAGAACTAACTCTTTTGGTTGCAATGGGGTGGGACTTTTCTAGGGAAGGATTTGATCTTTTGAGAACAAAGGGTCTTATATGTAGAGATAAACATATTAATTTAAAAAAAAATATATTATGAATATATCATGATAACATCCAAATCACACAACCTTGCTTCCAAGTTCAATGGAAATGGATTTGGTAGAAACATGCATGAAGGTTTGTTTATAGAGCTTTATGTTTCCATGAATATATGAAAAGGTGGGATTAGAGGGATAATATGAAGTGAGAAAAATGAAAAAATGATAATTGCATATGTTGGGACCGCAAATGGGTTAAACACCTATGGATAAAGCGACTGCTTTTTTTTTTGAAATGGAAAGCTGGGTAAAACAAGGTTTGGATGCAATGCTCCATATTGGAGATTTGCTTTTTCGTGGGCTATGTAATCTACTAGAAGTTGTAACAGAGGTTGAATAAAGTACCCAAAGTTAGGTGTTGGCTCAAATCTCATTAAGGTATTTATTTTAGTGATTTGCAAGTAAGTAAGAGTTAGTTTACTCTGAGAAGGAAGTCCTTCATATAGACTTGGCATGAGAGAATATCTACATTAAATTAGCGGAATTTAATGTCAAACATGGAAGCCTTGCACTTTAATTTTTCTAGGGTCTAGCATAGATTTTACCAACTAGATATTCTAGTCATCATGCCTTTACGTCTGGGGTTGTGTCACTCAAATTTAGAAGTTAGGGATTCAATCTACAATGGCGGTTCTGCATAAGGGTTTGGGGCAGGCTAAAGGGAATGATGGTTAATACTTAAATCATATTACTAATGGGTGCATAATCGTAATCAATTTTGAGTTTAAATGGCATAAAATATAGTAAGGTCCATAATGTATATGCCAAAAAGGGTAGGGGACAAGGGACAACCTTGTTTGACTCCGATATTGCAGTTAATCTATTTTGACTAGCCTTCAATGTTTTTAAGCTTAGCAATAACATTCTCATACATCCTTATTGCAGTAGCCCTCAACTCGAGAGGCGCTTTTATCTCTTCCAACCTATTCCAAAAGTTTTTCCTAGGAACCATGTCAAAAGATTTTCTAAAGTCAACAAAACAACAAAAAAGATTGGTTTTAGTATTACGGAAATCCTCTGCAATGATCCTAAAGGTAACAAGATGGTCCACAGTTGAATGATATCTCCTAAACCTAGCTTGGCCTTTAGCTCTTTTACCGTGACTTTCTAGCCAAAGGCTAATCTTCTTTTCCAAAATAATTCCATAAAGCTTGGCTAAAATCAGGCTAATCATAATGGTCCTATAATTAGAGGGAATGTTTCTATCCCCATTTTTAAAAATAGGAACAATGAGGCTTTGCGTCCAGGGTTTAGGAAAGCACTGCTTGACTGCTAAATTGAAGAGCTTGTGTATGTGAGGGATAAGGATTGGCCCTCCGATTTTAAAAATTTCAGCTTGGTAGTCTTCAATGTCCTTAGCTTTCCCATTTGCGAGCCGCTTAACCCCGAAATCTATATCATCTAAAGAAAAAACTTCTTCCTTTATAGGAATAATAGAAATGGTATCCATAGAATTTGATATAATATTGTAATGGTATTTTGATAATAATTTAAAATTATTTTGTTTAATATGATAATGTGATGGTGATAATAATTTAAAAATTATATTGTTTATATTTAAAGTAATTGAATATGGAAATAATGATAATTTAAAAGTCATTTTATTTGCATTTAAATTAATTGAATATTACAATGTGATGACGATAATATATTAAAGATTATTTTGTACACATTTAAAATTAATTGAAAAAAACATTGTGACGGTGATAATAATTTAAAAGTTATTTTATATACATTCAAAATTAATTGAAAATGACAATGACAATGTGATAATGATAATAGTTTAAAATATATAAACATTTAGTTTAATTAAATATAGTGATAATGATAATACTTTGAAAGTTATTTTGGGTATATTTAAAATTAATTGAAAATGAAAATGATATTAATTTTAAATGAGGATGACAATGCAGGGATGATGATAACTTAAAAGTTATAAACTTAAATTGATTGAATACGATGATAGCAATTTAAAAATCATTTTGTTTACATATATGTTTAATTGAAAATGATAATATGATAATGATAATTTAAAAGTTAACTACTTGAAAATGAAAATGTGATGATGATAATATAAAAGTTACAAATATTTAACTTAATTGAATATAACAATGTGATGATGAAAATAATTTAAAAGTTTCAAACATTTAACTTAATTAAATATGGCAATATAATGATAAGTTAAAAGTGACGATCATTTAATTAATTCAATATGGCAAAATGATGATGATAATTTAAAATTTATGAATGTTTAATTGAGTATGTTGATGATGATAACTATTTAAAAGTTATTTTGTTTACATTTAAAATTAATTGAAAATGATAATGTTTAAAAAAGAAAAACAAATTTGGAAGATAATATATTAAAAGTAGCTATAAATGTCCAACAAAAATTACATAAGTTTTGATGTGTTGTTTAAAATAAAAACATGTGATTTTTAAATACCATATATGAAAGTTTGTTGATAATTAAGATTACTACAAACCAAATATTAACATAGGTGTACTGCTACTAAAAAGTATCCAAAATATATATTATATTGAAAAAAAAACAAATGAAAATATGTTGGTTGGTTATTTCCTCATGGTAAGTTTACTTGTTCACTTCCATTCCTTTCTTGGATCGATGTACAATCTCCTCCTTTTTAGGTTTACCCTCTATGTTGTCGAAGACACATTGATTTGAAGTTATCGACAATGAATCTTTGTGCATATTTAAGATTAAGTTTCTCAACATACAACACTCTATCTTAAGATGATTTATTTTTTACCTTTTCTCACCCAGAAGATTCATAATGCTCACATTTTGTGCTACACATTGTTTCTTATTGTCATGGACAATGACAAAGATTGACCTGAAAACTATGTTGTTACCTTTTAATGTCTCCTCATGCCTTCTTAGCATGAGCTCAGGGTATGGGAATTAACTTTCCAAGACCCAACATACTGGAAAAAACATTAAAAGGCTAATAAAATATTGAACACAAAGACCATGGAGAGTCTTAGCAAATACCTCTCTACAACCATGCCATGAAATGTACAAACATAATAACAAAAAAAATTACGTGATCCAAATGCAAACCATGTTTCTAGTAAAACTCAAAACTTGAGCGGGTTAAAGCATAATTCATGAACGCCTCCAACATAATAGGCCAAGGAGACCAACTCAAGCCAATAAACTAGTAAAATATCCAAAAAACTTCAAATTAAATCCACATTTCCTGTCTAGGAGACTCTGATAATATCCCACCTCACATATTGGAACCTCACATATTGGAGTTAAAAGTCAATGGAATAAAGTAATTACGAAGCTTCTTCAACTCATCTATAGCCATGACAAGTCACCAATACTCAGGAACTTTCACAATGTTTTTCACACTAAGATATAGTGTAAAAATTTTGCTAACGAGGCTGTACACTCATCCTACCATCTCATGTTCAATATCAAGGTCAAAATCAAACCAAGAGGAGGCTCGCCAAATGATTAAAATTAACTAAAATGAACACCAAATGATTAAAAATTAACTAAAATGAACACTAGTGGAACCTCTTATTTTTTTGGTTTTATAAACTAGATAACTCATTCACTTGAGTTATTTGGATTATCAAACCATTTAATCCAAACCATTAGATGTAGGGCATAGAATATATGTCAAAATTTCGATTGAGTCGTTGGATGCCCCATTCTACCTTTAGATTGATAGGTTTCAAAAATCATGAAGCTAAAATTGCTTGGTTGATGGGAAATTATTTAAATCACATTTTTTTTCATCTATGGAGCTCGTAATTATATTATGTTAGTTGTATTGCAGTCATAGACCCAAAAAAATATCAAATCAACTTCTTTGAGAGTTCTCAAATTCATTCTCGTCGAATACTAAAATTGCATGCACATAACCCTTCGATTATAAAGTCCAACCCTTATTCAGAACGTGGTTCATCAAAATAAAAAAACTCTCTACATGATCGTCATCTATGTTATATGGATTTCAATCCAGATTGAGTGCCGACATGGTTAGGTTTTGTTCTTGCATTTAGCACAAATGGAAATACAAATGGAAATACATCTCATTACGCTGATACACGTTACATGTTAACAATGTCTTTTCCATGGTCTCCGATTACATTGATATAGTTGTTCAACTTTTGATTACATTGATATAGTTCTCTACCTTGAGCATGCATGTTTTTGCAAGTATAGCATGCTTTATGCAATTTAAGCTATTGGCTCTTCTACTTACTATATATATATCATATATCATTTAAAGTGACAATTTTCTTTTCCATGCCTGTGTTTGAAAGAAATAATAGTTGTCAATTCTCACATTGTGGTCATATTATCTATTTATTGGGCTTAGTTAAATGCCAAGGTATTCATTTCAATGAAAGGCTTAAATGTGGAAATTTCTAAAATTACTAATTATGGTACTATATATACCTTTGGTGTCCAATAAGATGGCATTCTCAATATAGAGAAAAAACATAAATAAAATGGTTTTTAATTTTTGAAAGTGAAAGAAAAATCCAACCATTATGTTCTAGATAGAAAAAAACTAGTAAAAAAAGGTTGAAACTCACATCTTCAATAATTTACATAACTAATGCAAGTGGTTTGTTGGTAAATTTATATTTTGTCACTCTCTAGTTTTTTCCTTAAGACAAACCAACGTTATCATGCCCATTTCTAAGCTTTTAAATTAAGTGAAGCTAGATCTAACTTGTATTAGAATCATTGTATGAAGAGCATGCAAATTTGATATGAAATTATTATATGGTAAGTTTATATTTTATTATTCTCTACTCTTGTCCATAGGACAAACTAGCATTATCATTTCCATTTTTAAGCTTTTAACTAAAGTGAAGCTAGATCTAACTTGTATTGAAATATTTATATGGAGAACATACAAATTTGATATGGATTTATCATATTAAATTACATTAATTTCCATAAAAAACTGAGTATTATCAAAATATCAGTACTTGGATCTAACTTTTGCATATCAATTAGTGTATTTGCGAGACATTGAATGAGAACAACTACCTTTATATGCATTATCCGTCATGCGATGTTAAGAATTTCATGTTCTATAAGTGACCTCTTATGTGATTTCCTTCCCATCTCATTCAAACTATCATGACCCAGGTAACTTTAAGTCATAAGTTAAAAGATCTATATTACTATGATACATTTATCCTATATAGAAAATATTAAGATAATGTAGGCTTTATGAAAAGTGATGTAAGTACTTATCAAAGATAGAACAAACTTTAGCAAAAGGAAAAGTGAAATACAAACTCTATGGAAAGTCTAAGGATAACCTTGATGCTCTTTATTAATCACATGAAACAAATTATTTTTGATTGAGAAACTTTAGAAAAAATTTCGAAGTGACTTTTCAACTTTTTTTTTTATCAAAGTTGTTTTCTTCTTGTATCATCGGATCGTATTTTCCACTTTTTATTTCAACAAAGCACACTCTTAACTTTCGGTGGAGTTTGAATTTTACTTTCCACGTTGATCAAAACCAAAGTTTAACTCTCTGAAACATTTTTCGGTTTGATATTAGCTTTCAAATAAATCAAAGTGTGTGCACTCCTCCAATAACTTAAAGCAATTGGGGAATACTTAAAACTTTTAGCAGAGTTAGAATTTGATTTTCAACAGAGTTAGAATTTTACTTTCCACTCCAATCAAAACCAAAGTTTATCTTTGCAAAACATTTTGGAGGATGGTTTCAACTTTCAAATAAATCAAAGTGCACACACTCCTTTGATAATTAAAAGTAATTGGAGAATACTTTGCCACTTTTTATGGTAGAGAAAGTGGAGTTTCAACTCTACTAAAAGTGAAAAATTTACTTTGATGTGTGATTTAAAAGGATATTTTTTGAAGATTTAGAATTATAATTTTTTAAAGTTTTTTAGAGAATCAAAACCCCAAAAGAAAATTTATTTAGAGCAAAATTTTCACTAGAGTTGAAAAGGGAAAATTTTCAAAAAAGAAAAGTCAAAAATACAAAAGACTAAAAATAAAGTGGTATTGAAAAAATCATAATTTTATTTAGGATGTGTTAAGGTCTCAACAACAAGGTATGTTTTTTCCTTACAAAGTAAATTAAAATTAATAGATTTGGATGCGAGTGAAAATGGATAATGGTGATATCAATATGGAAAAATTGAACATGAAAGGTGGATTTGAATTTGTTCTTATTCTTAGGTATTGGTATCAATGACCAATTGTTTCAATTGGCTTTTTTTTCATTCTTTGAATTGTTTCATTGTGCAAACATTTATTATTTGAAATTAGTAAATTAAACATTAGTTTCATTAAACATCATAGGGATTAGGATTTTTGCATCGTACTTGTATTAAAAAAATGAAAAATAATTTGTTTTCTTTCATAGAGAAAAGTTTGAAATAACTTTTTAATAAGTATCATTTGCTTACTCTAACATATTTCAACATATATTGTTTCATTGACTTTGGACCGAAATGGGGATCCCACTATATCTATTCCAATCAACCCACAATATTTATTCCACCAAATTCGCCCAGGACTGGCACTTGGTCCAACAACATGAAACAATACAAGAGATAATGGCCACAAGGAAAAATGTGTTGGGGATTTGAACATAGAAGGAAAACATGTTGGGTATTTGAACATATAAAATCACAATTCCCTAATTTAATAGCCAACCAAAACCCATCAAGTTAGATTAAATTTGGTTAAAAGAGGGCCAATAGATGAAGAAATCCTCAAAGGATGTTAAAAGACAAACAAATAAAGTGGGCTCAAATAAAATGAAAATTAGGGGAATTTGTAAAAGAAAATATATAAATAAATAAATACATGCTAAGGAAAATGTCAGTGTTCAGAAGTGATCCAAAAAGGATCCAGAGAAGACTAAGGACAACTCATAATTCATAGAAGCAACTTAGGAAGCTCAGAATGGCCTCAATAGATAGAGAAAGTGAAAAAATTCAAAGTCCTCAAAACTCAGTGAAAGTGGCATCAACGTGAAGAGCATGTCAGAAGATTTCCAATGGTGTAAACGACTTGTCAAACGAAGTTACATATCGAAATATATTCACAGTCAAAGTTTGGTCAACCTAGACCAGTCAACAGGGGATGAGTCAGCATTTGTACTGTTGATGTCAACATCTGTACAAATGACATCAACATTCGTACAGTGTATGTGGCACTCGCAAGTGTTGACACGTGTCATGTTGATGTCAACATGGTGATGTGGTAGCACTAGAGGCTTCCATGTGTCACTCATTTTTGGCTTTTCGGGTCAGTCCATGGACCAATGAAAAAGAACCACGTGGTAGTTTGTGTAGCCACGTGGCAGACCATACGGTGACATGGAAGGATGATGTGGCAAGTGACGTGGTAGGTGACTTTGCAGGTGGTTGGCATGGACCAATGGTTGCATGCCACGTGGCCTAGTCATGGGCTACCACGTGGCAGTGGTAAAATGCCCAATGAGGGTTCGAAAACCGAATTTCAAAAATAAAAAAAGGGCAAGCCCGCCAAATATGGCGGAGCCCCACCAGATTTGGTGTCCAAATGAAATCATCCGACAAATCAAAACCATCTCCAAAGTTGGTGAACTACCACACACACACACATACATATAAATTATAACAACAACCCAAAAGGGGAGGCCCGCAGGCTCAACCCCATGACCTCCCCCTATGAAAACTCCTTAACTATAGCTCCGACATTGTTGGGCCAACAGACTACCTTGTGTAGTCCACCTTGATTTTTGTTTATAATCCGAGTCTACCCATGGATGGAGGAAAGGGGGTGTGCGACGGTACGACCAAACATGGGAACCAAGACATCAATATAGATAATTAAACGCAGGGAGCATGCATAGAAATCGAGACAAGATTTCTCAAGGGCTTGGGAGTGCCAGAGTTAAATTGAGGCATGGAGACAGTCATTTTTGGGTAATTCGACGCCACAAATCCAATGGTGTTGTTTGTTTTCTGATCTAAGCAAAGCTTTTGCAGCTTAATTCTAGAATGAGGTATACTTATGTATTTTTCCAAATTCTTTTGCTGAGTTAACAAAAAGGCCTACCCATTTGAGAGCAAGACCTGGAGACATAGTCCACCAGGGAAAAACTTCGTTATAAAGTTTTTTGTGTTCATATTTGATTCTTATGTATCTTGGTTATTGAGCTTTTTCTTCTTTAATGGTGCACTTTAATTTATGCTCATTTAATACAATTCTTTATAAGTCACTTTGATGAAAAGATACTGGATCATGTTGGTATCAGAGCAGTCATATTTGACGTGAATTGTTGAGTGTGAATGCTTACTAGGGTCAATCATACACAGGGTGAAGGAACTCTTAAGACTTTCAATATTGAAGTTGGTTGTGCATCCTGAAGGAAGAAAATGGTAGAAAAGGACAACCGTGATGAACAAGAGAAAAACTTCCATATGGTATATTATCGCATGTTAGAAATGGTCGAACGAATGTATGGAGACTATGAGAAGAGGATGAAGAAGAAAGGGAATAAAAAGGAAGCACAAGCTGATGATAATGATTCGGTAAATCAAGGGGTTGGAGGAGACCCTCATGAGCCTCCATCTTCACCATCAAGTACTAGTTCTTCTTCCTCTAAGCATTCTCATCATTCTCATCATTCTAGCCATAAAGATTCTCTTAAGAAACCATTATTAAAGCTTGATGTAAAATTTTCCTTATCTATGTTTAATGAAGACGCTAATCCTAAAAATCTAGATAATTGGATCTAACAAGTTGAAGTATATTTTCGTGTTCAACAGATTGATGACGAGGAAGTTAAAGTGCAATTGGTTTCTCTTCGGTTGGAAGGCACCGCTCTTGTATGGTGGGAGAGAAAACTTCAGGACAAAAGTAAGTGTGGTAATCTTCTTTCCTCATGGTCGGAATTTAAATCAACGATAAGGAAGCAATTTTATCCATTGGGTTATTTACATAAAGCAATGATGGAATGTCAAACTTTAAGACAAAGTAAAGGTCAAACTGTAAAAAGTTTCATAGAAGAATTTAGGAAGAAATCTCTTGCATTAAACATTCCTTTGGATTCTTATGAAAATTCAATGAAGTATATTGGTGCATTTCATAGTTATATTCATCATACTTTGCTATTGTTTAACCCCACCAGTCTTGATGAATATTGTGTGCAAGCCACTCACCTTCAGAACAGGGGAAAGCATGTTCAAAAAGATCCCACAAAGAAACCTTCCAATCTCCCACATAATCCATTTAATAAGTTTAAAAGGAAGGACAAGAAGACCTCCACGGTAAAGAGAGAAGAAGCAAAACCATCTTGCACTCGTTGCAAGAAAAGTGGTCATGATGATGAACATTGTTGGAAACTACATCCATAGAAGAGACCGAAACAGTTTGGTGGAAAGGGGAAGACAAAGACCGTTGATACAGTGCAAGAAGATCTTGGTTTTGATTCAGGACACGAAGGAAATATCAGAGCGGTTGGAGTACAAGGTAAATATTCTCTTCATTCTAGTTCAAATTTCAATAATGAATCTCATGATGATGAATGAAAGAGGAATGAATTATTTCATATAAGAGTATCTAAACACACTAAGATAGATACATTATTTGATCTGGATTCCCAAGTAAACTTGATATATGAAACACTTGTCAAAAAGATCGGTCTTGAAATGAAACCACATCCAAAGCCTTATCCTCTTGGTTGGGTATGTGATAAAGAAAAACTTAATGTCACCAAGCAATATAGGGTCAGATTTGTTATTTATTCAAAGTTGATTGATGAAGTGGATTTGGATGTTGTATCACTTGATATATGTGGCATAGTTATGGGGAGTCCTTATGTTTATGATATAAAAGTAGTCTTCTTTCATCATGAGAACAAATACCACCTTACTAAGGGGGGAGTGGAATATATTGTTAGAGCTCACAACATGAGGGTAAAAACAACACTTGTTAGTGCATGACAAATGAAGAGACTTATAAACACTAATAAGAGATACGTACTCATGGTCGTAAGGGAGAAAGATGTCAGAACATCTGACCTTTTGTATAGAAAGATGCTTCTAAGGAAGATACTTGGAGATGACTAATGACCTTGTGATATAATGATTGTTGGGTGACAACTGTCATGAAGGGTGATGACTAAGACTAGGGGCCTTTCAATTCAAGGTTGGGAATGACCAGGCCCACATCAAGTGAAGGAAAAAAATTAATAAGGTACATGTGTTGTCCCATTCCATGTCAAAAACAACACATCCATTCACTGGGAACACTAAAACCCGACAAATCGATGACTCCACTAAATTAGGGTTTATGG